>APFE031435344.1:229978-261890 GCA_000404065.3 Pinus taeda
TGTGTATGAGTCAAGGCCTCGTGCTGTCATTATTTCTTTGAATAATTCATTATACAGGATACCAGAGGTAGCCCCACCTACTGCCACATCTTTGATCACTACTAAGAAAGGTAGAAAGCTCATCTCCCAAACCAGGAAATTCATCTGTCTGGTTCACCCCCAAAGTAAGGGAAAGATTGTCAACACACCCATGACCCCCACGAAGGGTTCCTCCATGCAGCAACAGCAGCAAAGGGATACGATCATGACAAGACACAGGAACAACTTCTCCTCACCCACAGGGGTACCACACAAGCTTCAGGTGGGCAACAAAGTTTGGTTACATCTGCAAAGAGAACGCCTTACCAGAACCCATCAGAAACTCAGACCACTTTGACATGGTCCTTACACTAGTACTAAGGCTACGAGCAATAATGGTTTGAAGCACAGCATTCCTCCATCCCTTCTCTTGCACCGAGTGTTCAATGTGGAACATCGTCAACCATGCTTTCCACCATTTCTGGACACATCAGAGGTTGTAGAACAGCTCACCAGAGACCCAGCTCAGCAAAAGCTTCCTCATCTCAGGGAGGAACTCAACGCAATGGGGACCATTGCTTCCTAAGGGGGGAGGAATGATCCAGGTGGATGTTGGTGGCCACCCACCTATCCCATTTGGACCCCTACAACTGTCTCTTTTAGTTTTTTCAGTTTCCTAAATTGTAGCATAGTTTAATATTTTTAGCCGTTTTTCAGGTCCTGAACTTCCAGAGTAGTTTTGAGGCCCTAAATGACGTTTTTTTGGGAAATATGGGGGCATCATGGGTCCATTGACGTATGTTGCCCTTCCCAAAGTGGTAGTGCTTGGATAGATCTTTCTAACGAGCTATTGTATGCGTCAAACGGAGATCGTATGCCAAAGTTACGAATCGAGGAAATCGATGTACAAATTTACCCAAACAGGGCCCACAATTTGGTATTTCATCTTTTAGGGTCATGTTTTGGGATGTGAAGGGTTTTCCATTGTTTCTTAACAATAAATAGGTCTTCGAGCCTCATTTTAACACAGTTCAGAGGCATGTAGCCACCACATCTCTTCTCAGAGATAAGCTACCATCGCCCTAGCTGGTTTATTTCCATTTATGTTTCTAAGAATATTTCAGTATTTTACAGTAATGAAATGAAGTATTATTTCCACTGCATATCTATCTTTATGGTTATCTCTGTATTTTATTGCATTCTTGTTTAAGTCCGAATCAAGGCTATATGAGTACAGAAGAAGAAGCAGAAGATTCAAGTATCCTTCTAAAAGAGGCTTCTCTTACCAGTCTCTCTGGATCAGATAAAGGAGAAACAATTTGAGAATCATAATGAGATTTGGTATGTTTTGAAGGAGCCATCTTGGTCTTGTGGAGTTTCCAGGTGAAATATTTTAACCTAAAATTTCTTTATTCACCTTAAATAAAAAGTATTAATCATTGTCCCAGGGAAAATAATTCAATTTTCACTCCCCAACATTGGCGCCAATCTGATGTTGTCCTTTGAGATGATTCTAGGTTAGTTAATCATGCCAAAGCATCTAAAATGATTTGTTTTTTTTTTAGTTTTTAGGTGACCAATGTTATGAACATTTTGAAAACAGGTGCCTAAACTTTAACAATTTCCAAATAGGATGAAAGGGTTGTCTATTTGTCTAAAATAGATAATTAAATTAAATCAAGTGAATAGTAGATTCTTATGGAATTACAATTTACTAAATATTCAAATAGAATATTTAATTGATCCTAAGAAAGAAAACAGGTAAACAAAGTTTTCCTGTTCAACAAAATATATTTAATATAATGCAGATGGTTGTGACAATTTATTAATATAGAGGAGTTTATAATAATAGACAGTTTTATAAACTATTCTCTAAGTATTGTTTATAAACCGGGTATTTAAGACTGATTGAAACTCAATTTCATCTTACCCATAATTATGCATAAAGGCTTAAATACATCAAGAAAAACATAACCGAATGAACACATAAGAAAAACTTACAAGAAGACAAACTATAGGAGGAAAATTCATAATCCTTTCATTAATTTCAAGCAAATCTCCACCTCGATTACAATTTTTCTTTGAAAGCTAATCCAAGGGTTCAACCCTTAATAAATCGAAGGAGGAGTTATTATACAAAAATAAAAGATCTTCTAGAGACTTTTTAAACAAAAATACAAAAATAGTACAAAACTATAGGAATATTAAAATTTCTAAGTGCTAGCCTATCTTTTAGGAATTTGTTGATGATATGGTCCCCAAAAAGTGGTGCCTAGCTGTCTGTCAGTTGGTGATGAAAGTTACTTGATAGTTTCATATATGTGATCGCACATGTTTTGACTTGGTATAGAAAGATTAACCAATTTCTTATAAACTTCTTCGACCTCAGTATACTTTTCAAAAGTAGGCTTATTAACAAAAATATGTTTGATTTCATGCTTAATTATTATATCGAAATCCAAAGATTCTAACATTTGTTTCCCTGTAAGATGACCCTTTATACCTTCAAAAGTAGCTTTATGAGTTGCAATTGAATAAAGCTTTTAACAATATTCCTCCAGAATGATAAACCTATCATCTGGTGCCACTAATCCTGGTACTCCTCTCTGGTTGAGTGTTAGGTCCCTATACTACTAGTGTAACCCTTTTATTGTTATTAGTACAACCCCCTTATTATATTGTTGTGCCCATGTAGTCCCCATATTTTTATTATTGTGCCCCATAGAAGCCCAGTATTGTTATTATTGTGCCCTTACATTATTATTGTTACGTCAACTCTGATTACGTTATGACCCCTTAGACTCCTATATATAGAAAGGAGGTCTTTTCATTTGTATCATCCAAGAATTGTTCATTTGTGTAATGTAAAGGAGGTTTCCCCCTCAAAGAGGCTTATTTTGAAAGTGTTTTTGTCTTTTCCATATTTTTGTGAGCTGGTTTCATAACATTTGGTATCATAGCTTTGGATTCTAGGGTTTTGCTACTCCAAATAGGACATCGTGGCATTTTAGCTATAACTTTTCACTACAAATTTTCAGAATCTAAAAAAAAAAAAACTCATTTGAGAAGAAATCAATCTGAACTTTGGGTCTGAATTTTTGATCTTGTCTCGCTATATGTTCGGAGATATGATCTAAGGAAGTTAGGGTTTTTGCAAGCTCTAGAATTTCATCTCAAATAGGGTATCGTGGAATGTTTTCTATAATATTGTTTCTACGAAGGTTCAAACTTTGAAATTAAAACCCATTTGAAAAAAATTCTTGGTGAAGGTTGGGTCCGAATATCAGATCTTTTCTCTCCTATATTGTGAGAGATATAATCTAAGGAATTTAGGGTTTCTGCAAACTCCTGAATTACATTCTAAACAGGTGACCTTGGGAAAATCATCATAACTTTCTCTCTGAGCATCAATTTGAAATTTCATAAGATACAGAACGAGGACGGAGTGTAGTATTTTGTATATATTTTTCATATCCTAAGTTTGAAACAGAGACACGCGGAACTTAGTACAAGTTCACTCTTGATATGAAAATGAGATCTTAGACTAATATTAAGGTATTACAAAATCATGTGCATGGATTTACCTATATTACTTAGTGTAATGAATCAATAAGATTGCGAATAACATAGACAATGAAGCAGTTAAAGAAAAATAATAGACAAACACACATAGCATAGAAAGTTTAATATGGAGTTCACTCAAAACTCTTGGGCCACGTCTCTTGGTCCAACCTTTAGTGGTGACCTCTCTATTATGTCTTCAAGAGCAGAGTTTTACAAAATGTGAGCTCAATTTGAGTCTCAACCCAACAGATACAAAACAACAGGAGTTTGCTTGAATCCCTCAAGCCTCTCTGAGTACACAAACTCTTCCTCTCCTTCTCTGGCTCTGTTTTCTCTCTATCTCAGCACTGCCTGTCCCTTTCTACTATCTTCTATGGCTTTTAAGCCAATCGACGTTGTCTGTTCATTTCCCCTTCTGGGTTCTCTGGATCCCAACCTCTATCTGCTCAAATCCCCTCTGAGCATTAGTAATCATTGCTAAACACCTTCAAGGATGTTGGCCACCTGTTTTGTAATGGAAGGACCATTGGCACCTTTGAAATCCTTAGAATAGTCATTCTCTATTTACACAGAGAAATACACTAAAATACTGTAAAAATCCGCCTAAATACCTTTTCTCGAACCTGAAATATTATTAATTTCACCTTATATCCTTTCATATCAGTCTTCGGGCACCATCGCAAGTAATCGTTGATCAACGGTTATTATTGATTTCGGGTGGCTAACAGGCACGGAGATTACCCACCTGAAAAGGGTGGTTTTCTCTCTCTAGTGCCTAGCCACATGGCGGCCAATGTATGGGCTCGTGTGGAGCCCGGCCAAAACCACTTACCACCTACGGCCCGCCCGAAATCCCGCTTGTTTTGGAACTCAAAAAATATATGATTTCGTCTAAAAAACTCTTTCGCGTCCATTATATCACCCAATTCACATTTCTTTTGGTTTTCATTTGTTTAACGAAAACGCGAATTTACATAAAAAATGCCTTTTTACATATCTCAAAATATATTAAATTTCATCTATAATCCCATCGAGTCTGGCTATCGCGAGTCATATTTATATCGGCCCCGCTCCATTGTATTATTTCAATGTGATATTGCGATGCGATTGATCGCAATCGCATATCGCATAGACCCCAGGCCGTTTGTAAGCACTCCTTTGTAATTTGCCGATTGCGATATCGCGAGTTAACATGGGCCGTCGATCTGCACACTTGATCAACGGTCCTTGTTGACCCATGCTGATCGCTATCACATATTTCATATGGTAGCCCCCGATAGCCTCCGATAGCCTCTGCCGATTATGAAATGTCGATCGGATCTGGACTGTTGATCGGCCAGATCCGACGGCTCCTGTGCATCGTTTCTTCGGCCTCCGATACTTTGTTTTTCCACTATTCCTTCTTGTTTTTTTCACTCCGGATAGTGTAATCTGCCATTTCTAAGAGTTCTTCTTTTGCGATAGTTTTGATCTTTAGAAAACTTTTAAGACTTAGAGGGTTTTCTAGGATCCATTTTAGATCACGCATTCCCTCTCAAAAAGCTTTTGGACCAACAAAATTTGGTTTTTAAGCATCGATCAAGTGAGGATACAACTTCCTCACTTGTCCAATTTCTATCCATTATGCACTACTTGGTTTTGAACCTTTGAGTTTGATTCTGAGATACTCAACATCCCCTCTGTGCATAGTTCTCACCTTCCTGTCTAGAACTGTATCTTCTTGCAACTCATTGAGATATTCAGGCAAGATATCATCGTAGAAGGAAACTGACTTTTCTCTTCGGTATCTTCAATTAATGAAGGTTCAAACAGTCTCAAGTTCTCTGCATTAACTACTGAATAGATGTGCATGTAAGCTGGAAAATCAAGGCGAAGAGAGTTCTGACCAATTTTCTCAAGTATCTTGAAAGGCCCATACCTTTGGCTTCGGCTTCTTACCTTCACCTTGCATTATATCTTTGTTGATGTACAACCAAACTTGATCACCAACTTGGAAGCTAGGCTCAATTCGATGCTTGTCATGCCTTGCCTTATATTTGGCTTGGCTTCTTTCCAGTTGTTCCTGCACTGCCTGGTGAATTTCTTGGGTCTGTTCCATGAACTTGGTTGCTTCCACATCATTGTGTCCATCAACTGCTATGTCTTTACTACAGACAAAATCTAAGGGATACTTTAGTGTAAAACCAAAACAAGTCTCAAAATGAGATCTCTGTGTAGAAGAGTGCTTGGCAGGGTTGTAAGCATGTTGCACATAACACAAATGTTCATCCCAAAGCTTGGGATGATTGCTACAATAGCCCCTGAGCAATAGGATCACTATCCTATTGACCACTTCTGTTTGTCCATCTGTTTGTGGATGAAATGTTGTTCTCTTCTTCAATCTAGTGTCCATAAACTCCCATAGACTTGACCAAAACTTCCCAACAAATCGAGAATCTCGATCAGATACAATAGAAGTGGGTAACCCAAAATGAACCCATACATGTTGAAAGAACAACTTCACTATTTGTTCAGTTGTAATTTGCTTGTTACAAGGTACTAAAATACACATTTTACTGAACCTATCCACAATAACATATAAATAATCATGACCTTTTATATATTTTTGCAATCCCCCAACAAAGTCCATGGAAGCACTTTCCCAATGACAAGAAGGAACTGGAAGTGGAGTGTACAAGCCTAGTTTTCTATTGTTGGGATTGCTTTTAGCACACATGGTACACTCTTTAATATATCTAGAAACTATTTCATGCATTCTTGGCCAAGAACAGAACCTTTGCAACTGTGCAACTATTTTACTTACACCAAAATGACCTGATATTAGAGAAGTATGTGCTTCTCAGATTATGTTAACTCTTTCATTTTGAGGAATGCATAACTTTCCCAAATTATATAAGAGTTGGTCCTTAACATGATAATCCAATTCTTCTACTTGTTTGCCATTACTTAAAGTTGTATATACAGCTTTAAAAGCTACATCTTGAGCATATTGTTCAATGTAGCTTTCATGCAATACTGAGTTATGCTTAAGTATAGTAGATGCATTTATGATTGGTCTTGATAACATATCTGCGACCTTATTGTGTATGCCTTTCTTATACCTTATGACAAGATGGAACTGTTGTAGAAAACCCATCCACCCATAGTGTCTCGATTGCTGCAATTTAGTTTGTGAGTGTAAATATTAAACAGTGGATGATCTGTAGGGATAATTAACTATTGTAGAAGTAAATGTCTCAGAATGATAACATACGGGTTTACCATGTTGCATCAATATTCCTCCCATGTCATAGTCATTGGCATCTGTTTCAATCTCAGATGGTCGTTGAAGATCTGGCAATGCTAGTACTGGTGTTGTACTAATTATTTCTTTCAAGGTATCAAAGGCCTTCTGCTATTTGCCTCCCCATTGAAACACCTTATTCAATCCTATTAAAGCATGTATGGGAGTTGCAATCAAGGAAAGGTTATCAATAAACTTTCTTCAATATTGTGTTGCTCCTAGGAAGCCTCTAACTTCTGTAGCAGATTTGAGTTTAGGCCAGTTCACAATGACTTCGACCTTAGAGGGATCTATCTTCAATTCACCACCCCCTACAATATGACCCAAATAATTTAAAGATATTTTGTCAAATTCACATTTTGATAACTTCACATATAGATTTTCTCTTTTCAAAACATGTAAAGTCTACTTTACATGCTTCAAATGTTATTCCCATGTTTTAATGAAAACAAGAATGTCAGCTAAATATACAATTACAAAATCATCAATAAAAGGTCAGAGTACATCATTCATAACTCTCATGAAACCGGCAAGAGCATTAGTTAAGCCAAAAGGCATAACCAACCATTCATACAGCCCTTGATTTGTTTTGAAAGCAGTCTTCCATGCATCTTGTTCTGCAACTCTAACCTAATGGTAGCCACTATGCAAGTCCATCTTGGAAAAGTAAACTGCTTCTTTTAACTGATCTAATCGATCATCAATGTGAGGAAGAGGATAAAGATTTTTTATCGTTATTTTATTCAGTGCTCTGTAATCAATGCACATCCTCCACGAACCATCTTTCTTACTTACCAACACAATTGGAGATCCACATGGTGATTTGCTTGGTCTTATGAACCCTTTATTGAGCAGCTCCTATACCTGCTTCTTGATCTCTGCATTCTCTAAAGCAAATAACCTAAACATTCTGATGATAGGCAATGGAGCATCTTGCTACAAATGAATATCATGTACTACTTCCCTTTTGGGTGGCAAACCTTTAGGTTCTTGAAATAGGATATCATATTCTGAAACAACTTTTTCAAAATCAGCTTTTTGTTTAGCATCACATCCTTCAAATATATTGGTTTTATCAAGGTTCTTTTCCTTTACAACCATTAGTACAAATTGCTTGCATGAATTTACAATTCTTTCATCTGCCCTATGTTTATGAGAGAGTAATGATCTTTGAGTTTATGAGCTCTTACAATATATTCTATTACATCTTTGGTGAGTTGATATTGATTTTTAGCTCTATAGAAAATGGCTTTTCTATCATACAAGTAAGGACTTCCTAAAACAATACCACATATATCCAAGGGAACTATATCTAACTCAACCTCATCTACAAATGTTGACCCAATAGAAAACCTATGTTTACATTGTCTAGTCACTTGTAGCTTTGCTTTATCACATACCCAACCTAATGGATAAGGCTTCTTGTGAGGTGTTGTTAGTAAGCCCAACTTCTTCAATTGTTTCAGAAATCAAGTTTACTTGGGAACCACTATCAAATAAAGTATTAATCTTTTAGTGCTTGGAAATAACACTAATATGAAAAAGCTCATGTCTTTTCCTCTCATTATCTTCATTATCAATAGATTGAGTAGAATTACTTATAGATGCTTCAGAATTTTTACCTTTTATACCTGTAGCCATGACTATTGTTTCATAACCTAAGTCTGACCCCAAGTATTTTTTAATAGCAGCAACAATCTTCTTCTTCTTACCACTGAACTTTTTAGGTTTCAACTCCGGATGCAAAGACCAACAGTGTTCATCATCGTGTCCATCCTTCTTGTAGTGAGTGCATGGAGGTTTTCTTTTTGTATAGTGTTTGTCTTCCTCTCCTTCCATTTTTGCTTCTTCTTTTCCTTGTTCTTGCTTGCAGAGGGTTTTGATGATCCCCCAATCTCTGGTTTCACATTCTTGCCTCTAGCCTCTAGATGTGTAGCCGAAACTGATACATCATCTAGGCTAGTGGGGTTAAACATGAGAATGGTGTGCCTCAAATAGCTATGCAGACCACCTATATACTTGAGCAAATTTTGAGGTGAGTCTAGAGAAATGCCTAGAGTTAAATCTCTTTTTCTAAATTCTTGGGTATAGTTTTGTACACTTTGGCCCTTTAATTGGAAAATATTTTTCCAACTCATCATTGGTTGTTGCATATAAGCTAGTGGATAAAGTTGTTTTTTAATGGCAGAAACAAATTCATTCCAGGTAGAAAGAATTTAACCATGCTTCTTAAAATCAGCTTGTGTCTTGCCTTCCCACCACACTAGGACAGTTCCTCTAAGGCGAAGGCTAGCCAGCTGAATCTTTTTCCTTTTTGAATCGATGTTCTACACCCTGCAATATACATCAATCTATCTAATCTAGTTATCTAGCTTTTTGCATTAATTCTCAATCATACACTAGCAAATCAAACTTTACATCTAATTTAATCAAAGATGTTTTCTTATTTTTCTTTTCAGGGCTAGGAGATGGGAATGATGGAGGTGATGGTGGAGGAGATGATGGAGGAAGCTTTTCTCCTTTCCCTTTGCCCTTTGGGGCATCTAGAGAAGGTTCTTCTTCTCCTTTATCTTGTTTGGGGGTTGAAGTACTTTCACCTCGACCTTTCTTGAATTCTCGATGCATCTCTTCCACCATTGCTCTCATGGTCATGAAACTTCCCATGAAATGAGATTATGATTCCAATGGGACTTGTTCTGCCATTCTCCTCCTAGGATAACCTTTTCCAATTTCTAGATTAGCCTCAACCAATTCTCATTTTCCAAATTTGAGCTTTGACCTAATTAGCATTCAACAATCCAGCACAAGCTTGTCTAACCTTAGCAAACCTAATGCTCTTATACCTCTTGATCTGAAAATGAGATCTTAGACTAATATTAAGGTATTACAGACTCATGTGCATGGATTTGCCTATATTACTTAGTGCAATGGATCAATAATATTGTGAATAACATAGAAAATGAAGCAGTTAAAGAAACATAATAGACAAACACACATAACATAGCAAGTTTAATATGGAATTCACCCAAAACTCCTGGGGTACATCTCCTAGTCTAGACTTCAGTGGTGACCTCTCTATTATGTCTTCAAGAGCATAGTTTTACAAAATGTGAGCTCAATTTGAGTCTCAACCCAATAGATATAAAATAGAAGGAGTTTGCTTGAATCCCTCAAGCCTCTCTGAGTACACAGACTCTTTCTCTCCTTCTCTGGCTATGTTTTCTCTCTATATTAACACTTCCTATCCATGTCTTCTATCTTCTATGGCTTTTAAGACAATTGGCATTGTACGTTTGTTTCCCCTTCTGGGCTCTCTGGCTCCCCGCCTTTGTCCACTCAAATCCCCCTCTAAGCGTTAGCAATCATTGCTAAATGCCTTCAAGGATGGTGGCCACCTATTATGTAACGAAAGGACCATCAGCACCTTTGAAATACTCAGAATAGTCATTCTCTGTTTACACAGAGAAATACACTAAAATACTATAAAAATCAGCCCAAACACCTTTTCTTAGACCTGCAATATTATTAATTATACCTTATATCCTTTCAGATCCGTCTTCAGGCACCATCACAAGTAATCGTTGGTCAACGACTATTATTTATTTTGGGTGGCTAATACCCACAAAGATTACCCGCCCGAAAAGGGTGGTTTTCTCTCTCTGGTGCCTAGCCACGTGGCAGCCAGTGTATGGGCTCAGACGAAGCCCGGTCAAAACCACTTACCACCTATGGCCCGCCCAAAATCCCACTCATTTCTAAACTCAAAACATGTATCGTTGTGTCTAAAAAACCTTTTCAGTTCCGTCATATCACCCAATTTGTATTTCTTTTGGTTTTCGTTTGTTTAATAAAAACGTGAATTTACATTAAAAAATGCCTTTTTACGGATCTCAAAATATATTAAATTTCATCTATAATCGCATCGGGTTCGGCTATCATGAGTCATATTTATATCAACCACACTCCATTGTATTATTCTGATGCGATATCGAGATGCAATTGATCACAATCGCATATCACATAGACCCCGGGCCGTTTGTAAGCTCTCTTTTGTAATCTGCCGATTGTGATATCGCGAGTTAACTTGGGCCATCAATCTATGCACTTGATCGACGGTCCTTATTGACCCACACCGATCACTATGGCATATTTCATATGGTAGCCCCCAATAGCCTCTGATAGCCTCTGTCGATTACGATATGTCAATCAGATCTAGACCGTTGATCGGCTAGATCCGACAGCTCCTGTCCATCGTTTCTTTGGCTTCCGATACTTTGTTTTCCACTATTTATTCATGTTTTTTCACTCCCGATAGTGTAATCCTCCATTTATAAGAGTTATTCTTTTGCGATAGTCTTGATTTTTAGAAGACTTTTAAGACTTAGAGGGTTTTCTAGGATCCATTTTGGATTAGCTCTATTAAACCAGTCTATAATCACGTCATCGTGGGAGATTTGACATAACTCTTCCTTGCAGAATCCAATCTTGATCAGACTTGTGGGGTTAGAAAGAGAACACAGAGAGCTACTACAGGATGGAATTTCAGAACTTGAAGATCTGATATTACAGTGTTACATTCATTTCAAGTTCAAGCTCCTAAAATCAAGAAAAGGTGATATGAGGAAGTTTGATGGCAAGGATCCAGTAACTTGGATACTACAGATGGAGAAATATTTTGATATACATGAGGTGCAACTATTAAAAAAGGTATGTATTGTATCTTCATATTGAGAACTGGATCAATTTTTATGGTATAAAGGTCTTTGTTCTCGTAAACCACTTGTTACATGGTCAATTTTCACAGAGGAAATGATAGCACATTATGAGGATACAAAGAGCAGCACCGTCTTTAGCCAATTGATAAATCTCAATCAAAAGTGTTCAATGATAGAGCACATTGAGGACTTTCAAAAATTGAATATAAGGGAAAATGTTATTCCAGAGAAGCAGAGGATTGATGTCTCCATAGGGACTTTAAAGGATAACATTCAACATGAGTTTCATCTTTGGGAACCTAATTCATTAGAGAAGGCATTTAGGTTGGAAAGAAAAGTGGAAAGCAAAATTATGGCAAAAAGGAAGTCTACCCCTCACAACTATAAAGATGGAAATGTTGTTTCTCCTAGCCTTCCACAACCTACAAGGTTGACACCACAACAATTGGAAGAAAAAAGAGCAAAAGGGATTTGTTACAATTGTGATAACAAATACATTAAAGGTCATAAGTGTGTTGAAAAGAAATTATTTTACATAGATTGTGAAGAGGAGGAATAAAAGGAACAAGAAACGTCAAAAGAAGAGGATTAACACTAGGAACCAACCCTAGATAAAGAAGAAATGAATCCGACCATATCTTATAAAGCATTGGAAATAATTCCCACTCCTAAAACTCTCGAGATAGAAGGACATATCAAGAAGAAAAAGGTTCAAGAAGTGAAAGATCACATCGAGAAAGAAGAAATGAATCCGACCATATCTTGTAATGCATTGACAAGAATTACCACTCCTCAAACTATCAAGATAGAAGGACATATCAAGAAGAAAAATGTTCAAGAAGTGAAACATCACATCGAGCATCAAGAAATAATTCTGACCATATCTTGTAATGCATTGGAAGAAATTACCACTCCTCAAACTCTCAAGATAGAAGGACATATCAAGAAGAAAAAGATTCAAGCAGCGAAAGATCACATCGAGCATCAACAACAAGTTCTCCAACATTTAAAGGAAATGACACTTTGATGCAGAATCGAATGAAACAATAAGCAAATCAACGTCGTAGTGAAAGTAGTTTTGATGTAGGCAATTGGGTACTTTTATGGCTAGAACTCAAGAAAGCTATTTATGAGAAGGAAATGTTGGAAATACTACATGCACGTAAGAAATGGCGACCTTACCTAATGGGAAGACACTTCAAGGTAGAAATGGATCATGATAGATTTAAATACTTTTTAGAACAAATATTATCTTTAGAAGAACCAAAAAAATGGGTCACAAATATGTTGGGTTATGACTTTGAAATCCTCTACAAAAAAGGGAAGCAAATTTTTTTTGTAGATGCACTCTCAAGAAAGGATGAGGATGTGGAAGCATTGTTTTATGCTATTTCTATTATCCAACCAAATTGGATAACCGAAGCAAGGGATCAATGGAAGAAGGACGAAGAAGTGTGGCCACTCATTCAAAAGTTACAGAAGATCCCAGTTCAAACAATATTGCTAGAACTTAATGATGAGGAAAAATCATATTGGAACCTGGAGAATTCACAGAAACAAGGACCCGACAGTTACAAAATCAATCAATTTAAGAGTATCTCATCAAGTGGAAGAACTTACCCTCTGAAGATTCCACATGGGAGGACAATAATTTTATAAAGAAGCATCAAGAACTACTCAAGCGTTCGGGACAACACTTTTTGAAGGAGAGGGGCATGTTAGGTCCCTATACTACTAGTGTAACCCCTTATTGTTATTAGTACAACCCCCTTATTATATTGTTGTTCCCATGTAGTCCCCATATTGTTATTATTGTGCCCCATAGAAGCCCACTATTGCTATTATTGTGCCCTTACATTATTATTGTTATTTCATCTCTGATTATATTATGACCCATTAGACTCCTATATATAGAAAGGAGGTCTTGTCATTTGTATCATCAAAGAATTGTTCATTTGTGTAATGTAAAGGAGGTTTCCTCCTCGAAGAGGCTTATTTTGAAGGCATTTATCTGTCTTTTCTATCTTTTTGTGTGCTGGTTTCGTAACATTGAGTAAGTTAAACTTGAAATGAAACTATTGGACAACAATTTTCAAAGCTTGGCACTTGGTCTCCAACTGAGTCATGAGATTTTTTTTTTTTTAAACCTTCTTAATCTCCAAAGTAGTTTTAGTCTTGTCCACAATCTGTATCTACTCCAACTCAGCCCTCATTTTTGAATTTATAGCTTTAATCATGTTTGTGGCTTCACTTGGTTTATCCTTAAGAATTTCTCTAACTTCTTCTATAGTTAAGGAGTTTAGACTTCTGTGATCCATAATCTTGTTTAAGAGAATAATTTTGGCAAAATTACATAAGAAACCATTTGTTGACACGTTTCGAACCAACTAGTGTGGTTCATTGTCAGGACAAGTTGAAGATCCAATCTGAGCGATGCCATAAATAGGGACAGCAGGCTATTCCAACAGTTATTTTGACCAGTAACGGTAAATGGACCTCTAACATCTATATTCCCATTATTCATATATTTAATAATAAAATTCATTATTTTATTTTAATTATTTAAAAAATTAGATATTATTTTTAATTAAAGAAACTAATCTAATTACCATTATGTTAATAGTTAATAAAAATATCAAAATATGCCCTTATATAAGGGTAAAATGGTGAAAAATACCATTATCACCCATTAATATCAAACCATTACCCCTATATAATACCAGTAATAAATTTTTATCTTTACTATTATAAATAATATAAATATAATATTATTTATTCCTAATAAAAAAGTCTAATTGACCATAATAAATATGTAATTAAAGGAAAAATTCCTCTATCTACCCGATTAACCAAATTATAATCCATACTATCAGATAAATATGATATTATTTATTTCTTCTATTAATGAGAAAGTTATTTAAAAAGTCTAATTTACCTTAATATTCCTCTAATTACCCATTTAACCAAACTCTTTAATATAATATTATTTATTGTGAATATTATTATTAATGTAATTTGTTTACCATTATGTTATTGTTAATAATTATTTATATGAATAAAAACCTAATTTCTATTTATACTATTATAAATAATATAAATATTATATTATTTTGATTCTTAATATTTATTATTCCAAAAAGTCTAATTGACCATAATAAATATATAATTAAAGGAAATTATAATCCATACTATAAATTATTTATTCCTTTTATTAATGTGAAAGTCATTTAAAAGGTCTAATTCTACCTTAATAATCCCCTAATTACCCAACTGACCAAACTCTTATTTTATACTATAATAAATATTGTAATATAATATTATTTATGTTAATATGTAATTGTTACATATGTTAATTAATAATTATTGATATGAAATATTTCATGGTGATTCTTATTATTATTAACTTAATTCCTATACTTTAATCTCATTAACTCTTACCCATATATATATTCTTACTACGAAAGAAACGTAATCAAACTAGAGTTAACCCTAATGAGAATAAAAAGGAAAAGCTTCAATCTCAACCCTTAAATCAAACTACACAAAACTTTCATAATGAAGGAAGCAGAAGAATAGACAAAACTACAAGCTCCTATTGCTAGATCGGAAACTAACCCTACACCCTCACAAAAGGAAAGCTCCTTATCTAGGAAAGGGGGCAACAAAAACAAAAAAGGCAAAAGAGACCCACCGGAAAAAGGAGGATAAAGGCATCAGGACACCCAAGAGAAGAAGGAAAGAGGCGGCTAGGAAGACAGGGCCGGGATCCAGCAACTGCTGATCTTCCAACCGTCATCCCTATTAAGATTTTCTGGCCTTTTTTCAATCTCCAGGGCCTCTCTAAACTTTCGATGGTGAAACTGCCCAACCTTCGCAATGACGCGTGCCTCTTCAATACAAACATGATGTTTAGTCTTCTCGGCATGCTCTGCAAGGGTCGAGGACTTGGCTCTTCCATGTCTTAAGTCTGTTGAATGCTCGTTAATCCTTTGATTAATCGATCGACCGGTTTCACCAATATATGGTGTCCCACAAGAGCATGGAATAACATAGATGCCCTTCATGTCTTTCGGATCGATAGGATCTTTCACCGACCTCAGGGAGCCACGGATGGTATTAAGAGGTCTAAAGGTAGCGGGAACCTTATACTTCTTTAGAATCCTAGCAATCCTGTCAGTGGTTCCTTGGATGTAAGGCAGGTGGACCCCTGAGACTCGATCATTCGGATCTTTAGGAACAGAAGGCTCTTTACGAGCTCTGAGGAAGGCTTTTTGTCCTAGGTGTCTACTATAACCATTTTTCACAAAGACATCAAGGAGATGGGCCTTCTCCTTTTCCAAGCTCTTTTCATCGGATATTCTTATAGCACGGGTAGCAAGCATGCTGAGAACCCCTACCTTCTGAGCTGGGAAATGATGGGAGGAAGCATGCAGATAGTGATCAGTATGCATTTTCTTCCGAAAAACTTGGTGAGAGAAGGAACCATCCTCATTCTTCGAGATGAGAACATCCAGGAACGGAAGGAACCATCCTCATTCTTCTATAGTTGTTTGGCACATATCTATCAGCTCTTCTTGTTCAAAAATAATCTTTATGGAAGGCCAAGCTTCAGTTATAGCCTAACTGATATCTGCCCAAATAATTTCCTTGGCTTGGTCACTCAGGTGCAGTATCCTTTTGATTTCTAGATTGATCCTAAGCTCACTCTGGTTGTTGAGAAGCTGTGCAACTGGATGAATAAAATAGTCAATGAAGTTTGAAAAATTGACTAAATTCAGTTCATCCCGATCAATGAAGTCCACTGTGTGACTGCTTGAATCACTTTTTAACCATCCTACTTGTGTGAAACAATAGGTAACATGTCTCCCTATTGAAAAATAATCATATGCACTAACAAAGAGGAATATTTAAACATTCCTTCAATAGTAATTTTCATTAGTTGTTCATGCATACTTTCATCCAAAAATTGGGTGTAATTATACATGAAAACAAGTTTGTTTTCTTTAGAGAAAATGGATAGATAACCTAGGATAGATTCATCTACCCATTGATATGTTTGGTAGCCTAACAAGAAAGAAACTAGGGAAATGATGTGTTTAGCTCTCTCAGGGAACATGGATGCTGAATATGGAGGGTTGTTTTTAGGAAGTTCAACAGTTTTTGGGAGGAAGATCTCAAAAATTTGAGCTCTTTAGGGGAAAGTGAGTTTATGGTATAGGTCCATTAAAACAACAGTGGAGAAAAATTTGAGGGAATTATTGTCAAGGATCAGAAGCATCTTGTTGATAGTTTTAGGGGTAATAGATATCAGAATGTCTCCATTCTGAGCTACCATAGTTCTCTGTAAGGGATTATACTTAGATTAACACCACATGACTAATTCTGGAAAAATATGGGTTTGAGGAAACATATACATGGGAAATAAGGATTCCCATAAGTTGGTTTCATCTCCAGAGTCCTCATAGGTCTACTTTAACCAATGGTGCAATTCAAACATGTTGAATTTGCACTCTATGTCCTTGATTTTGAAGAACTTGTCAGCCAGTGGAATGTGATGAAGGTCTAAGGCATTAGACACTTTGGGGTTTTCTTGTCATGAAGATTGACGAGCAGAGGGACGATCTTTTCTTTTAGGAGCCATAATTTACAGAATTGGGATGAAGAGATAACATAAGGTTAGGAATGAAGATACCTAAAGGTCTATTGCTTTGATGGTAAGTTCATTTGTGACAAAAAACAAACAGGAAATAGTGGGACTTAGAAAACCTGTGAATCGAAATATAAGACAAGTCAGGGAAAAACACATAACGAGGATAAAGGGCTTATTTATAACTGGGAATGGATTACTGTTACAGGAAGTTGTTGCTAAATGGAAAGATATTCATTTATGGTAGAAGGAAGAACAGTAATGGCAGGAAAAATGAATTGCAGATCGGCAGCAACAGATAGGGACACACGGCATGTAATGATTGGGAATGGAAGGCATGGGAAGGGAGTTACCATTAGTGCGATAATGGAAGGCATGGGAAGGGAGTTACCATTAGTGCGATAATGGAAGGCACGGGAAAGGATAAGCAGACTTCAGAGGGGGGGTAAGCGATAATGAGCAGTGGGGTGCGAAATGAGGAGGAGGTGCCACGTTGCGAGGGGCCCACGCGGGATGAAACCACTTTCGGACCCTCCCTGTCATTATCGCACAATGGTGGAAGGGGGTGTGAAATGTCTTCCCTGCTATTGATATGGGCAGGGAAAATGATCATCGCCCAAATGTGAATGTTCTTTAGCGCTCCATGACAAACTCCTTTTGTCATTTTGTGACTTTGACTTAAAAATTTACGATGTTTATTTGTACAAAAATTAATGACCCATAAAAGGTAATTAAGTCCTAATGTAATCTTAATCTAACTTTTGGCGCATTTGGACTAGCAGTCATTATTTTGCATAATTTATTTGTAACCCTAATCTAATACATCTTTGGCCGAATTTTGAGCATATTAGGCCATCATTTATTCTATTCTATCCTATCTAATAATGTTCTACCAAGATTAAACCATTTCATGAACTTATTCTCTATTCTAAAACATAAATTTAAATTATTTGATTGTGATTAAACAATATGATTCAAATCAAACAAAACGTTGTGGCATTTAAACAACTTTCACACAAAACCTTAATTTATTACAGTGCAATTTATTTTTTTGAAGTGGCATTTAAACAGGCACACTTATACAGATTTTTATTTTCTTTTGATGGGGTTTTATTTCATCTCTTTTTTTTTCTATTTTTTTCTATTTTCATTTTTTTATCCTTTATTATTTTCATACCCTCTTTTATAAATAAAAAATCACTTATCAAAATAAAGCATGTTACAACAGAAGTAAACTTTTGAAATTTCATTACCACATTTGGCCAAAGTGCAACCCATCTTCATGCACTCACCCCTTTAAGCATTGTTGTTGAAAGTCCTAGGAGGACCAAAACATATATATATGATTATAACTAAAAAAAAAAATATAAAATAAAAACAATATAAAATTTTATAAAATATATTATATATATATATATATATATATATATATATTATATATATATATATATATATATATTATTATATATATATATATATATATATCATAATAATAATAATAATATCCTTTGATTAAGGCTAATAGTCCAAATCCCTGATTGGGGTGATATGACCCATGTCAAAAGGGATTTGGAGGGGTTTGTACCACCTCACCACCTCCTATTTCACTTAATGGTTGAGCGGGGTGTGGCTTGCCCCTCCCATGTAGTTTACATGTGTGATCTAATCTCCCACAATTATGCAGTCTAGTTTCTTAATTTGCACTGGCATGTGATGGTCCCAAGAGGAGTTAGTAATTTTTTGTCCAGTGGGAGTGCACTCTCACCCTAGGTGGGAGTAAATTTCCCTCTGGTCTTCTTGGAAACACCAGAATTTGTGCTCTACAAGATAGAAATTTGGAGTGACATTAGGATTTTTCTAGCAAGAGGATCACCTTCTGTACAAAAGTTGGGATAGAGTCCTAGGATGGTCTTCTATATATCCTAATTATGGAATTTGAGAGGGATGGTTGGTTGTTTGGAGATGTAGATGTTATTGGTAACTGTGCACCTGATTTGATAAAGGAATGGAAAAGTGGGACATCGTGGAGGCTTTAGCATAATTATGTGGATAGTATTGATGTCATAGCTTCGTTGATTAATTCATGGATTTTGTTAACTCTGATCTATCGACATACCATTAGTTGGCTAATAATTTTATTCCTGCTCTTTCATTTTCAATGGGTTTTCTTCGTAGGGGATTTTTTATCTTTTGTTGGGGCTTCTTTAACTATTTCGATGTTTCTATATCATTTATGGATCCTATTTTGTGTCTTGTTGATTATCCCTATGTTGATATCTATGTTCGGTTTTATCCATTCCTTGAAAATCGTGTCATGGTCTTATTTATTTACCCTCCCACCCTTCAACCTAGTTTCGATTAGTGGCCTATTTCCTATAGTTACATGGCTAATTGAGGTCTAGACTAGGATGTGTATTATGGCATCTGTCATTTTATGCTCTTCTACAACTATGGGGGGAAATTAGTGCATGTTCAATAATCTCAGTTTCCTCCTTGTTGTTGTCTAAGCATTGGTTGTTTGGTTGTTTCCTAATGGACTTGACAATAGTCTTATTTGTTGCACTTGGTTCCTTCTTTTTTTGGTTGAAATTCCTAGACAAAGGATGTGCATCTATAGAGGGTTTGGTGGGCATGGTCAATAAGGTTAACCACACACTTAGTCCCAGGCCAAATAAGTGGCAACAAGGTATCACTCAATGACTTCTCCTAGCATTCGAGAGGATATTCATTAGCTTGAGATAAATGTTTCTCATGATCACTAGGCATAATCAAACACAGAAATCACAACAGTGGTCTCTAATTGACTTCCTCACCCTATTCATACTAAGGGATTGAGGAACCAATACATGCACTCAGTATCCTTGCACTACCAGCTGAAGATCCTACTAGGTTGAGTTTGAAAGGAGAAACACAAAGACAAAAATGATATCATGTAATTATTGAATGACATATGGAGAATACAACACCACCAAAGGTATTTTTTGGAGAGATTGGATGCTTGCTTTGCCCACTTGGAGAGTTATCTCGAATGTGACTCCAATAATTTTGGACCACCTAATACAAGTGCAAGGGACCAGACTCCCATGACCCCATCTAACTCTTGTGTTTTGTTTTTGTTATTTCAATATGTTTCCTAGTAGTTAGCTTGTGTTAGAGAACAAATATGGTCAATAGTAGTTACTTTTTTGTTATTGGCTAGTAAATATGGTTTACCCTATGGCAGATTGTGGCTAGGTTTTTTTATTCAAGCTTATCATGATATATCATTGATGCAATTTTTAATTCGGAGGCAATACAAAAGTCAACTTAAAAAAAAAATTAAAAACAAAAAAAACAACCAAAAAAACTTAAAGAGGGAAAAATAAAAACAGAGGTAAAAGCAATAGGGGACACAACCAAAAAAACTAATTAAATGAAAAAAAATATCTATGAATAGAAAAGGATTTATAAATAAAAACCAAGGTAACAACCAAAGTCTATAAAACTATGAAGAAATTAAATAAAAAGAAAAATCACATTATTTGGAGGGATTTCAAAGGGTTTAAACTAAGGATTCATGTTTTCCTATTTATTTTGATAGAATTTTCCCTTTAGAATTAAGATTTTAGAATATAGGTTATTTTAATAATAAATATTAAATGGATGATCATGATTTAATTAATAAAAATATTTTCTGTTATTATTGAAAATAGAGAGATGGAATTAAACTTCAAACATCATTTTAATTATTTTTTGTTGTTTTATTTTATTTTATTTTTTATTTTTTTATATTTTAATTATAGTCAAGTAACTTTGTAGTCAATTTAAGCCCCTAAGGGGAACTTCAATTAGCAATGGCCATGAAAAACAATGTAAACTTTGAAACAGAACTATAAACTCAAAACAGGAACTCTGGCCAAAAAAAACCCATAAAAACATCAAAAACAGTGCTAAAAACAAAAAGTGTTGATGCTAGAATAACAACTTTTTTTTAGGGTAAATTTTCAACATGTTTTAAAAATGGCGGTGAAAACCAATTTTTCGTGCAAAACTTGTCCAAAAAACACCCTCAAAAGGAAAAGTGTTGATGTTCGAATAACACTTTTTTTTTCAATGGTAAATTTTGTGCAAAAAAAACCCTCAAAATGAAAAGTGATGATGTTTGAATAACACTTTTTTTCAATGGTAAATTTTGTGCAAGAAACACCCTCAAAACGAAAAGTGTTGACGTTGGAATAACACTTTTTTTTCAAGGGCAAATTTTCAACGTTTCGGAATAATGGTGTAAAAGATTTTATCATGACTCCGAAAAACATTAAAATTTCAAAATAATAATGAAAACATAAATAAATTAAATAAAAATAAAAATAAAACAATGAAAAAAACAAACAAAAAGTTTTAAAAAATAACAAACAAAATTAAAATATATATAAAAAAAAATAAATATAAAAAAAAAAGACAAAAAAAATCAAACATAATAATAAAAAAAAATAGTAAAAACATATTTAAAAAAAATGAAATAATAATAATATAATCTTGTAAACCATAAAAAAAAAAATTAAAAAACTATAAATTAAGTAAAAATAAAAACAATTTACAAAAACTAAAAAAAATTGACAATTAAAAAAACTAGTTAAAAAAAATTATGAAAATTAACAAAAAATAAATAAATAACTACTAAAATTAAGATTGAAAACATTTATAAATTTAATGGAGGATTTGATCCTGAGCTTGGGGGGAGAGGTGAGAATCTAGGGTTTTTCTTTATGGTTTTGTCACCAGTCATCATGGCGGGGCGTAGAGGAGGGAGATCAGTGCCCTCCTACAATTAAGTGGTTGCGGACAGAAGCAAGGGAGTTGAATCACATTGCTTCAAGAAACCAATGGAGATGGTAACCGAGGCTAAGAATACAAAAAAATCGAAAACTATCAGACCTCAAGGACAAGAAGAGAATCATGAGGACGCCAGTAAAGAGGAGAGGACAGAGGTTAGCAGTTCAAAAGCTGCTCCTATGAGTACATCAGGGGTCTGTAAACCCAAGTTGACCACTATTCCTCGAGTCATTTTAAGTGACCCAGTGCTACAGGTACACAGAGACCACATGTCGGAGTATGCCATTATCTATAAACTTATGGGGATTTGGCCAACGGAGAAGGCTTTGTAAGTATGGATAAGGAACCACAAGAAACCAAAGGGGGAAATTGACCTTCACCTTCGGTCCAAGGGCTTCTTCACAATGGTGTTCACAAGCATAGAGGATAAAGACAGAATGTTTGAGGGAGCACCCTATTTTTATGCTTCTGCAGGCCTTTATATGAGACCATGGGTAATGAACTTTTTCCTAGAATGAGAAAATTTCACCTTAGTGCCGATAGGATAAGACTTTATTCCCTTCCTTTAGATTACTGGCTGTCGAGGTCTCTAGAGGCTATTAGCAACAAGCTGGGGCATTTTATTAAGATATCGAATGCTACTCTAAGAGGCAAATACACCTCCTTCGCCCGCATATGTGTGGAAACGAAATTATCTGGGACACTTCCGAATGCAATCATTGTAGAAGTATATGGCGAGGAATGGGTGCAGGTGGTGGACTATGAACATGTCCCATTTAGGTGTTGTAAGTGCCATGAGCATGGGCACCTTTATAGGGACTACTCATTGAACAAGCTGGAGAGCAATACAAAAGCAACTATAGGCAAGGATCCTGAAGGTTTTACTAAGGCTGAGGGTAAAGTGAAAGGAGGCAAGCGGTACCAAAAGAAAATTAATGAAGATGGACAACCGAGTCACAATAGTTTCAAGATCTTAGAAGAAGAAGTCGAAAACAACGGGACAAACCAGGAATCGGAGAATATTCCCACTGAGAAGGAAAGTGATATTAATATGGAGGAAATACCAGAAAATAGCAAACAAAAGGATGATATGCCAAGCATTACGGAGCTCAATTGGGACCACGAGATGACCCCAAGTGAGGCTAGAATGGAAGACCATGAACTATAGGAGATTCTAGAGAGGGAGAATTTGGATCTAGAAAAGTTTCTGGAGTAGCGAATCACAAAAGAGGAGTTTGATAGGGTTCAACAGCTCTTCCTCTGGAGATCACAAACAAAGTGTTCTGGAGGCGAAAGAAACAATGATAGCTAGGATAATATGAGAGTCAAAATGATGGAGGATACATCAATGCATTCTTCCAAGAACCTGGTAGGAAAAGAGGAAGCAACACACAGAATGAGCTGCTGACTGAATGTGGGAAACTTATGATTAACTTAGGTAAGATGAGGGATCTTACTAGTTACTCCTTTACAAACCTTTCTTAGAGAAGCTTACAACCTGGAACATTAGGGGTCTAGGAAGTAAAAGGAAACAAAGAACTCTTAGCAGTAGAATGAAAGAAGAAAAATCAGATATGGTTTTTACTCAGGAAACAAAATGTTCGATGGACAAGATTAGAGAGATACACAACAAATGGTTAATAAAGTATGAGTATCTAGAGGTTAAAGTGAATAACTTGGCAGGTGGGATTCTTACTCTATGGGATCCTCAAAAACTTGGAATCCTTGATGCTGAAGCTTCTAGGAACTATCTATCACTAGTGATTCAACCTTTGGGTGATAAGGAGATCTACATGATCACTAATTTATACGGTCCTCAAAAACTAGAAGACAAACTTAAGCTTCTCACCTCCCTTGAGAAGTTGAGAGAGAGATATCCTGATAAGCCATGGATTCTGGCAGGAGATTTCAATATGATCAGATCTCTTACAGAGAAAAAAGGTGGTACCAGACAACTAGGTAGAGATTCCATTGCCTTCCAAAACTTCATGAATAACATAGGGCTACTGGACACCGAAACAGTAAATGGTGCTTTTACTTGGAATAATAAGAGGGGAGGGGCTTTTCAAGTCACCTCTTGATCTAGGTGGATCTTCAAATACAGTGGCATGGAAAATCTCAAAATTCAAAATGGCATAAAAGTAAGTATCCTGACATCAGATTGAAGTGCTCGTCGCCCTGATTCCAACAATGTGAATGACACTCTAATCCGAGTCCAGATGATGAAGTTGTGGCAGAAAGAGTTTTCCTTAGTTCCTTTGAAAATGAGGAATTTTCTCTTAAAAATGGCTTTAAGCCTTTATAAAGACAAATCACAATCGAAGGGTCCAAAGGGGCAGACTTAAGGCAAGGCCTTTAGAACCCTCGATTAGCGATCTCCGATATCAGGACTTAAGGAAGGAAACATGCAATCCACATCAATGATCGGAGGATTGTCAGATCGGTGGATCGGATTGACGAAACCCAAGGGATAGGACCCGAACCCTGGACCACATTAATGCGATACGCCGATATCGACGGATCAATGATCAGCGTATTGGCGATCGGAAATCAGCACAACCAGAAGAATGACCCCAGGGCCTTTTTGATTTGTGATCAATGCATACCCGATTTTGTTCTAAAGCCCGATTTCATATAATTTGAAATCTGGGTAAAGGATATCAGTCAAGTATTCCAATGTTTTCTGTGTATTATCCATTTAAACGGAAAAAGGCCAATTTCGAGGTTTTTGTGAGGGAAGGGCAGATTCATCACGCCTGATTGATCCATTTGTTAGAACAACCTTCTATTATAGTCGAACAACCCCCAATTTAAGCACGCTTGTAACAAAACAAGGATTATAAAGCCCAATGATTGAAAAAGTGCAGGGAGAGAGGACTTTTAGCATGCTGTTCAAGGCAGGAGAGATTTCATGTGGCCGATAGTGCATTTTGTCTAATTTGGACAAGTTTTATATGATTTCAGCCCCTCTCAATGCCACGGACACATTGGTGTTGTCCATTTCTCCATCTGAGGTCTCCATTTCACAGCCATTTTCCAGAATGGAGGCATAAGCCTCCTTTTATGTACTGATGATTGTAATTCTCTTCTTTTCATGCCATTTAATATATGAAGGCCTCCCCATTGGTCGAGCAGGGCCCGAAGACATAGTCCGAGTTGAATGAACTCCATTATCAAGTCTTGTGCATCTATGCGTTTTTCCTCTTCTTTTATGTGTGCACATTAAATTTCTGAGTTAAGCTGCAATTTTCGCATGTGTTTCTTTTCATACATCTATAAGCAAAAGAACCTTAGATCAAGTGATATTAGAGTAGGTCTTTTTAGATGTGAATTTCATGTTTGCATGCTAACAAGAGACAGGCTCTGAAGAGGTGAAGGGAAATTAGAGACTTTCGATCCCGAAGTAGGGTGTGCACATCGAAGGAGAAACATGGCAGAAGATTATGCTCATCTTGAAGAGGAGCGCAATTTCCACAAGACCTTCTATTCAATGGTAGAGAATATCAGTCAGATGGTTTTAAGGCTAGAGAAAGTAGAGGAGAGAAACCTAGAAGGACAAGGTTCAACACATGGGAATGGTGGAGAAGAACCCCCTCCTTCTCCTTCCACTAGTGAAGGTTCTCCTTCCTCTCACCACCATAATCATAGAAATTCAAAGGATGCATCTAAGAAGCCTTTCTTTAACTTAGATTTTAAATTTGATCTTCCCATGTTTAATGGTGAAAAAAATGCAAAAAAGCTTAATAATTGGATTAGGTAGCTTGAGGTCTACTTCAGGATTCAGTAGATCATGGAGGATGAGGCAAAGATTCAGCTGGCCTCTCTATGGCTGAGCAGCACTGCTCTTGTTTGGTGGGAGAACAAATTGCAGTGCAGCAAGAATGTGGGTAACCTCTTTTCCTCATGGCCTGATTTTATTTCTGCGTTAAAGGAACAATTTATCCCTTAGGATACAAGCAAAAATCTTTAATGAATTGGTAGTATTTAAGGCAAGGTAAAGGTCAAGATGTTCAGAGTTTTACAGAGGAGTTTAGAAAGTAGGCACTGAATTTGAGTATTGCACTTCATACACCTGAAGTTGTAACTAAGTATATTGGCTCATTGCATAGCCACATTAGGCATTCATTGTTGTTGTTTGAGCCAACCACTATTGACTCAGTGAACGTAAAGGCAATTCACATTGAGAACAAGGGAAAAAATGAAAGAGATGATCAGTCCAGAAAACCACCGTTCAAACCTCCCAATGGCAAATCAAAGGCAAAATGGAAAGGAAAGGAGAAGAATACAGAAAAAACCAAAGAAGGAGAAAGGTCGTATTGCAGTCACTACAAAAAGCAAGGCCACGATGACGATCACTATTGGAAGCACCACCCAAAAAAGCGTCCAAAAAAGTATGGAGGAAAAGGGAAGTAGAAGACAGCGGCAACTACGCAGCATGACCTTGGATCAGATTCCAGAGATGAAGCATTAATCACAACCACGAGAACAAAAGGTACTCTTACACCTCATGTTAATTTTGAATCACATGAAGGCACTAGTTCTGTAAATGAGTCCCTTCCTAATGACCGAAAGCGAATTGAATTGTTTCATATCAGAGTTGTTATAAATCATACTAAAGTTGAAACTATATTTGATACTGGATCACAAACAAATTTAATCGCAGAATCCTTGGTGAAGAAACTCAGCTTAGAAACAAAACCACACTCAAAACCTTACCTGCTTGGATGGATACATGATAAGGAAAAACTGAATGTAACCAAGCAGTGTAAAGTCAAATTTGTGATCACTTCTAATCTAGTGGATGAAGTAGAACTGGATGTAATACCATTGGATATATGTGGCATGGTGTTAGGGAGCCCATATCTATATGATAGAAAGGCAATATTCTTTCGTCGTGAAAACAAATACTAAATCACAAAAGATGGGGTAGAATATATAGTAAGGGCTCATCAAAATAAAATCAATGCCAGCCTTATAAGCACTAGACAAATGAAAAGGCTGGTGAATTCCAGTAAGGGTTGCATGCTTATGGTTGTAAGGGAAAAAGAGGCAGCATTCGTTGATGCTTTCTAGGGTTGCGATCAGGAACATAAACAAGAATTATTTGAATTAATTTCTAATTATGATGAGCTATTCCAGGAACCGAAGAGATTACCTCCGAAGAGGGAAATCCAACATGAAATCCATTTGCAGCATGACCCTCCTTTGCCAAATATTGGCATGTACAAGATGTCGACCATTGAGATGGAGGAAATCAAGAAACAAGTGTGGAAATTGTTGGACCAAGGAGTCATCAAGTCAAGCACTTCTCCGTGCAAATCACCAATTTTCCTAGTCCCAAAGAAAGGCAGCACATGGAGGATGTGCGTGGATTACCGCACACTAAACATGATCATGGTGAAAAGTCGCTACCCTCTTTCGTGCATTGATGACTTATTAGATCAGTTAAGGACTGTTGTTTATTTCACCAAATTGGATTTGCACAGTGGTTATCAGTAGGTTAGAATTGTAGAGTAGGATGTGTGGAAAACCGCCTTCAAGACAAAACAGGGGCTATTCGAATGGATGGTGATGCCATTCAGAATTTGCAATGCTCCAACTACTTTTATGAGGGTCATGAATGATCTCTTTCAACCTTTCATTGATGAATTGGTTCTTGTATGTTTAGATGATATAATTTTCTTTAGTAAGAGTTGGGTTGAACATGTGTGCCATGTAAAGAAAGTGCTTGATGTATTGAAGAAAAAAAACTCTATGTAAAGTTGTCAAAGTGTGAGTTCAGGAAAACCCTTTGGGTTACCTAGGTCATATTGTTGTTCATGGTCAGTTAAAGATTGATCCCTCTAAATTTGAAGCAATTGTAAATTGGCCTAAGCCTAATAGTGTAACTGAGGTCTGCAGCTTTTTAGGTGCAATCCAGTATTAGAGGAGATTTATTGCTAATTTCTTTGTTATTGCAATGCCTTTGCACACATTGACAAGTGTGAAACAGGTCTTCCCATGGGGAGGAACACAACAGAAATCCTTCGAAACATTGAAGGAAGAGATCAACATTGTGCCAATCTTAGCCTTACCCAATCTCCAACAGCCATTCGAGATCGAAACCAATGCCAACGGTTATGCCATGGGAGTTGTACTGATGCAGCAAAAGAAGCTGATTTGTTATCATTCTGAGAAGTGTTCTCAAGCTGTGATAAACTATCCCACTTATGACAATGAGCTTTATACCTTGGTGCAGAGTGTGAAAAAGTGGAAACACTACCTGATTGGCAAGGAGACCATCATCCATATGGATCATCAGCCCTTGCAGTACCTTTAGTCACAAACCAAGTTGCAGCGATCTCGTCATTTCAGTTGGATGGGTTTTCTTCAACAATTTCATCTGGTAATAAATTATAAGAAGGGAACTAGCAATAAAGTGGTTGATATGCTATCTCACCCTCCTATTTCTGCTTCTGTTATTTTACATAATGCTTCGTTGTCTTTGGAGAGTTATGTTGAACAATATGCTAACGATGATGACTTTAAGGAGATTTATGCAAAACTAACCCATGGTTCACAGGTGGAAAACTATCACTTGTAGGGGAAACTATTGTATCACCTTGGTAAATTGTGTATTCCCACAGGGGAAAGACTACATGTAATTCAAGAGGCCCACACCTATCTTGTGTCTGGACACTTTGGTGTCAAAAATACTTTATGTCATGTACAAAGATTTTGTTTTTGGCCTCATATGAAAAACATTGTAGCTCGCTATGTAAAGGGTTGTGTGATGTGTTCTTTTTCAAAGCCCTTTGATAGAAAACTCAGGCTCTACACACCACTCCCTATTCCGAGTTGTCCATGGGAAAGTTTGTCAATGGACTTTGTAGGAGGTTTGCCTTTTTCTAGAAAGAGTCACGACTATTTATATTTTTTCGTTGCCTGTTTTAGCAAGATGTGCATTCTTATGCCTTGTAAAAAGTAGATCACTGCAGAGAAGACTGCTTCTCTTTTCTTTCAGCATGTTTGGGTCCATTTTGAGCTACCCACATCGATTGTGTCACATCGGGACTCTCGCTTTCTCGGAGAGTTTTGGACCAGCTTAGGGAAGATGATGGACACAAATTGAAAAGAAGCATGGCATTTCATCGCAGACTGATAGACAGACAGAGGTTGTCAACCGTACCATGGTACATTTGTTATGAGACTATTGTGGGAAACATCCCACGTTATGGGATGAGCATCTCCCATAGGTACAACATTCCTACAATCGAGCAGTGCATTCATCTACGCAACATTCACCTTTTGAGACATGCTTTGGTTACCTACCAAAGGACCCTTTTGATATGGTCTTTGGAAGGGAAGATGGCTCCATTGGACGTAATGATAGGGACAAAGCTCAATAATTCATTCATCGAATCTAATTGATTCACCAAGCAGTGCAAGAGTAGTTGGATAAAAGTGAAGCATGTTACAAGGCTCGACATGAAAAACACCGAGTCAAACACCAATTCCAAGTGGGTGACAAAGTGTGGTTCCACATCAGCAAGGACAAGATGAAGGGAGAAGGGAAGAAATTGCGACCAATCCGATATGGTCCATTCATCATTTTGGAGAAGATTGGGAACAATGCCTTTCATCTTGATTTGCCAATATATATGAGATGTACTCAATTGTGAATGTGGAGAACTTAAAGCTGTATGAACCACCATTGAACATGGACACCGACGAGGTGGCCACAGTTCCTACAGTTGATGATTTTTCACAAGAATATCTTGAAGGGTTACCTGAAGACATCATCCTTGACAGAAGGATCAGGACTTCACGGCAAGGAGATGTGGAATACCTTCGAGTTGGTTTCAAAGGAATTCACCCCGGCAAGGCCAAATGGCTGGAGAAGGAAAGGGTGAGGGAACAATTCCCTCACTTGCCAATTAACTAGTGAAAGATTTTGGCAGTCCAAAAGCTCCTCAATGGAGAGCATTGATCCATGTGGATATTCAGATACAGTGGCATGGAAAATATCAAAATTCAAAGTGGTATAAAAGAAAGTATCCTGACACCATATCGAAGTGCTCGTCACCCTGATTCCAACAATGTGAACAACAGTCCAATCCGAGTCCATATGATGAAGTTGTGGCAGAAAGAGTTTGCTTTAGTTCCTTTGAAAATGAGGCATTGTCTCTTAAAAATGGCTTTAAGCCTTTATAAAGAAAAATCACAATCAGAGGGTCCAAAGGGGCAGACTTAAGGCAAGGCCTTTAGAACCCCCGATCAGCGATCTTCGATATTGGAACTTAAGGAAGGCGACATGCAATCGACAATCAGTGATCAGAGGATCATCAGATCGGCGGATCGGATCAGTGAAACCCAAGCGATAGGACTGGGACCCTAAACCACAGTGATGTGATAGCACTGATGCAATATGTTGATAGCGGCGGATCGACGATTGTTGATCGGCATAGTCAGAAGAACAACCCTAGGGCCATTGTGATTTGTGATCAGCGCGGACCTGATTATGTTCTAAAGCCCGATTTCATATAATTTGAAATCCGAGTAAAGGTTATTAGTCAGGTTTTCAAATGTTTTCTGTGTATTATTCGTTTAAACAGAAAAAGTCCAATTTCGAGGTTTTTGTGACGGAAGGGCGAATTCATCGTGCCCAATTGATCCATACATTAGAATAGCCTACTATTCTAATTGGACAACCCCCGATTTAAGCACGCTTGTAACAAAACAAGGATTATAAAGCCCGATGATTGGAAAAGTGCAGGGAAAGAGGACTTTCAACACGTTTCTCGAGGCAGGAGAGCTTTCAGGTGGTCGATAATGCATTTTCTCTGATTTGGACAAGTTTTATATGATTTCAGCCCCTCTCAATGCCATGGACACATTTGTGTTGTCCATTTCTCCATCTGAGGTCTCCATTTCACAACCATTTTCCATATTGGAGGTATAAGCCTCTTTTTATGTACTGGTGATTGTAATTATCTTCTTTTCATGCCATTTAATATATGAATGCCTCCCCATTGATCGAGCAGGGCCTAGAGACGTAGTCCAAGTTGGACGAACTCCATTATCAAGTCTTGTTATCTTCTTGTTGTGCATTTATGTGTTTCTCTTCTTCTTTTATGTGTGCACATTAAATTTTTGAGTTAAGCTACAATTTTCACATGTGATTCTTTTCATACATCTATAAGAAAAATAACCCTGGATCACCTCTAAACTAGATAGATTCATAATCTCAGAGGACCTCTTTCTCAAAGGACTTGATATGTCAGCTTCAATCCTTCCCTTCGAAGGCTCGAACCACTAGCATGTCCAGCGTGAAGCTACTTTCATGGGAACATCAAGGAACAGACCTTTTAGGTTTGAAAATGTCTAGCTCTCTCACCCTGACTTCACCAGCAATATTGGCAAATGGTGGGTGGAAGATGTGCCCGTTCAAGGCACTAAAATGTTCATGTTGTAGCAGAGACTTAAACACATCAAATCTAGGCTTAAAGATTGGAACAAAAAAGATTTTGGTAATATTTTTAAAGCCAAAAGAGAAGTTGAGCAGAAACTCCAGGAGATTAATCAGAACATCATCTCAAAAGTTTTTACCGAGGAACAGAGAATCTAGGTTGACTCTCTTCAGAATGAATGGGACAATTGATGCATGCAAGAGGAGATTTTCTGGGGATAGAAATAAAGGGTACAATGGATTAGAGAAGGAGAATAAACACGAAGTTTTTTCATAGATCAACCCTGGATCACAGATCTCATAACGAAATTTCATAACTTAAATATTCTTAAGGGAAAGATCTCGTCTCTCACAAAAAAATGAAAATTTTCCTAGTTCAACACTTCCTTAGCATAGCAGAGGAGCCTCTCATCGACAGATCTTGA
>APFE031435344.1:275064-291173 GCA_000404065.3 Pinus taeda
TCTTTTTTAAGTAATCAACATTTAAAAAAATAAAAATAAAACAACTTGAAAATTCGTTATTGGACATAATAAATTTTAAAGTGTGAAAATAAGCCCTCTAAAAAAAAGGTATGCTACATCAACACATTTCAAAATCGGCATGAAAATCACTAACATTTAAAAACAAATATTTATATTTGATACATAAGAAAATTTGTAGTGTCAAAAATATGCTCCGAAAAAAAAGAAGTGTATTCTGCATCATCACTTTTCAAAATCAGGTCACTTTTTTGCTAGCTCTACGAAACGGGTAATCCTATCGGTTTTTTAAAGTGCCAAAAACTATGCTCTAAAAAAAATATGTATGTTTTGCATCTCCCCTTTTGAAAATCGGGTCACTTTTTTGCTATTTCTACGAAACAGGTAACAATATCAATTCCCATTTCAAAGTTTATGTTGTTGAAAATGAAGTCTTATGTGCAGAAGTGACATACGTAAGCACGTAGAGGTAGTGGTAGTGGTTGGAATAGACCATGTGTCACGTAAGTATGAGACTAGCTCAATTTTTAATTCCTCTAAATACAAGAAAAATAAATAAAAATAAAATAAAATGAACTGTGTAGTCATTTTGGTTTCTATATCTTCCATTTTTTTCAACCTAGCTTATTTTCCTCCATTTTCTATTTGTTCTTGTGCTTACTAACTTTTATTGGGATATTAACATGGTTTTTTCATTAAACAAATTAACAAAATGTGTGGCCATTTTCAAACTTGGTCATTAAGAATAGGTTACACATGAGATTATATTGCTTTTTCTATTAATTTGAAATATGTTGTCTAATAGGACCACTTGTGCTAAGCAACTGATGGATGTCGTTGGATGTGTGACTCCAGTGTTTCGCATCATTTTGTTTTGGGACTTGAATTCATTGCTCACAATGATGAGTTCCAAATGGAAGAAACCCTTGTCTAATTCAGTGTTATTTTGTTGTTCATATTTGTATACTAATATTTTTATTGAAATAGTCGATTCTTCCCTATTAAATAGTTATTTTATTTTTTCTTATATCTAAAACAAATAATCATTTATTTATTTTTGGTATTGTGGAAAAAAGGTGAAGGTTAATAATCACTATTAGTCCTGAGTTCCAAATGGTAAAAAAAACTAGCCTAATTAAATTTTTTTCAATAAAATTATTTTTTAACAATAATATTGCATAAAATTAAATTAGATATGTAAAGTAAATACTATAATATTATGTGAAAGGCTAGACAATCAAAATGTCTCATGTAAATAATATGAAAATGCTTGAACATAATTACGCTTGTCACACATCCTCTCATTTGAAAAGGCTATGGATAGTATATTATATGATGCCAATTGACATTTTTCAAACATCTTTAATGTGGTTGTTCTAATATCATTTTCTCAATCGAAAACAATGGATTATTTTTTCAATCTTATAAAATAAAGTAGTTATTTTTTCAAATTTTCGTTTATGTTAACTTGAACCTTAATGTCTTCATTCTAAATGTTATGCCTAGTTTCGTTGGATCCTTCGCAAAAATTGATTTCATTTACATCAAACGTATTTAATGCATTATATGTTTCATGTTTTTTTTTATGTTAAAGGAGATGCATAATATATAATTACAATATAGGATTTTAGCATTACAATTTTGCATGACAAAGTCATGACAAAGAATCATGATTATGGAGACCATTCGGGTTTAGTAAGAGTTTCTTGAATGTCTCATTAGACCAAAAATAAGAATCTCATACTATTTTTAGTTATCCATTTGTCTTTTTGGTAATTTTTATAGGCTACTATGTTTAGTTTGTTTTTATGTTTTGTTTTTGGGGTTTGGGATTCATTAAGGAAATATAATTTTTTCCCTGGGAAAATCGTAATTTTATTGATTACAAACGATCAAAATTAAATGTTGTAGATGCTAAAGAGAATATGCAATAATAGCAAGTTCTAATTTCTCAAAATCTATAAAAGACTAATCTATTTTTTCCTAGCTTTCTTTTTTTCCACCTTTAACCAACTACTAGTGTTGGAAGTGGATGTTATAATAGACATCTAATTCTCATTGGTATTAGCTTGACCTTCTTTGTCTGAGTCAGATCCCTTTGAATCATGAATTCATTTGCTGCCACTTATTTCTTTCCCTGTTGTGTGCTTCTCATATTGTTGTGAAGGGTTGTTGGTCCTTTGTGTTAATGTCGAATTGTGCTCTGTCTTGTCCTTTTGTGGGTTGTTTTGTACTATCTGTACATTATTGTCTGTATTGTTTTATGTTGTCTCTTCTTCATCTACTTCTTCTTGTCTGATCTCTGTGCATTGCCAACCTTTTGGATTTTGGGTTTGCTTCTTATTTATTTTGGGATCTTTTTAGCGTGTGGGCATGCGCTATGAATATGACTTGCTTGTTGACAATTACGGCAATGGAATGTCGTGTTTTCATGATCAAGTGGTTAGGTCCACTGAACATTATTTTGGACCAGAATTATGTGGTCAGGTAAACCTTGACTCAAATCTACTTCGACACATATTCGGGCAAAAGTAAATGTGCCTCTTTATACTCTATCTACATCAATATTGAGGAATTTGCCTAGTGAATTACCTATTCTTGCTAATACTTTGTGATGCCATAAATGCAGTGGAAGATTGTGTATCTTGACCCATACAAGCATTTTAGATACCACCATAGGGATCATGAATAGCCTTGCATTACCCCATAACCATGGACCCTCGTTAAGGGCATATTCCCTGTCTTTGGCTATGTCGAATTTGACAATAAATAACCCTTGGAGTAGAGGTGAATATCACAATTCGTTGTCCAATTGGAGAAAATCCATTGGTGTGATGCGTCTGATTTAGGCCAAAAACCATTAAATCTACATATGACTGCTTTGGTATGAAAATTTGCATAAAGTTCATTTATCTCAAGCATAGAGACTGTTCAAGTTGGTACCTAGGATTTTTGCTCCACAATGTAGGGTCCAGGTAATTATGTAGGTGTTTCTGGTTTAGTTTGGGCTTCATCCTTTCCTTTGATTGCATCTTTAAATGAGCCTTTGCCCTTGGAGCTAGTTCCGAAGCATCCACCTCACAATCTCATATTGACAATGATGTTCAAATCTAAGACAATACCATAATCCTGTAGTGTTTGATTATCCTGTAAACTTTGTCTTGTGCAGATCAAGTTTTACATGCATGTTGGTATGCCTAGGAGAGTCTAGATTTCATACTTTAAGTCTTAAATCTACCGCCCCTTCCTAATCCTCTTGCAGATACTCCTTCCTTGCAGTGTTTTGATGAAGATTTGAATGAAATCCGGATCAGTAGGGGGTAGATCTGTCTAAGAAAGGGATCGATCTATTGCTGATAGATCTGATTCTGTTAGATCTAGGCATAGCAGTATACTATCTCTTCCTTGATTCGTCGGATCAGTACCATGGAAGCTTTACAATTGGGCATAAACCAGTTTTTTCCACTGCTTGTGCCAAAATTCCATGGAGGTGCCAAGGTCTTTGTAAGCTGTGAGGATCAACAAGATAATATGTGTTCTCGAGACTCCCGATAGTGCTTCCCTTGCATTCCCTTTTCAAAATTCTGGGTCTGTGATCTAGAGCAAAACAACGTGCACACATGATCTGACCTTTGGATCTAGCTAGAAAGTTATCCGATTGATCTTATGGGTGGTTGGATCTATTAGATCTTTAGAAAATCTGGGGATGATGTTGCATTTCTCCGAGGAAAGAATCAAACTAGAGCTAAGCTTAGACAATGCAAATGCAAAAACTCCAAATTCACGGTATGGACACGCAGGGAGTAGTCTGTCCGAAACCAAGTTAGGATCCGCAAAGATGTAATTATGGCCTACCGGGCTAGGTTTGATTTCTCTATTGTTTCCTTGAATGAAGATCTGACAGCTTGCGAGAGGGAAACTTGCAAAAGCCCTCTTTGTCGCCTTCTCAAGCTCTACTCCACAATAGATTTTCATTTCTTCATCCAAGTCCTTTGATACACATTTACTCTTCACCATCTCCATCCATCTATCAAGTGTTTCAGAAGACCCTGATTTGTATTTTAACTCTAGGTCAACAGATCTGCAAATGGTAAGCCCAAATCGAGTAAATGCTTCCAGGTTTGGCTAAAACTAGGGTCGATCTAACTTCTAGGTGATCAAATCTGATAAGATCTGGCCCAAGCCATGTACAAAACTTTGATCTAGGGAAAGTGCGATCGTCCTTTGCCAAAGACAAAAATTTTCTGCGTCTAGGATATCTTGTCCATTTCGAGAGAGTTGTTTGTCATAAGGTGTAGCACCATCATCTGACCTACTATGGAGACTACAAGATTCCATTCTACATCCTTCTTTGAGACCGAGATCACTGGGCAAAGGAATTGCTCATGCACATCAAGCAGTTTTAGAAACCCTCACCATTAGATCAATCTCTCCTCACCACCCTTTTTCATTAAGGAACTATTATTAAAGGGAAATGTTTCATATTTTATGAAAATAATTGCATATCTATGGATATTAAGGTTAGGGTCTAGGATTTAGAGGTAAAATTTGTAAATTTATCATAGATAACCAAGGTAGGGTTTAACTAATAAATAATTAGACTAATTCAATCAAAAAAGGAAAAAATTAAAGTAGGAGGTGACGAGTTTTGATTGATTTTCTCCCCCTCTTCCATTTCTTCTATTTTTTTCTACTTCTTCTTCGTTCCTCTTCCTCCACAAATCCCCCTTCCTCTTCTCCTTTTTCCCCAAATCTTCCTTCATATTTCAGTTTGTCACCTCCTCTCCTTTCCTTATTATTTATCTCCTTCTTTTCCCCACCTTTCATTCCACTCCTTTTTCTTCCTCTTTTTCCCATGTAACACCTTAATTTTGTAACGTAATTGTACATACATACCATATAGGTTGGTGAGCCAAATCATATGGCCAAGGGCCAAAAACTATATACTATAAATAATGTACACAATGTTATTAACAAAATACATTACTAGTACTATGTTAAAAGTTTGGGCATTGGACTCAGTGCACACACACACCCTAGATTTGTTAACAGCTTCCACTTAGCTAATAGATTGAAACACACTAATATGTCTAACTTTTACACAACAAAAACTTTAAAACTAGAAATTAGATCATGCAAAAACAAGGTAGCCCCAAAAACATAATTCACTTTCGTTGTTCAACAAGAATATAGGGATTCCATATAAGGTAAAATGTCCCTTTCATAATGCTTAGTAAAATGTAAAATACAATTGAAAACTTACACATAAAAACCCTTTTCTTTACTGTTGAAACCCTCTTTGATCTCCAGCCATAGTATACTCATTGTACTTACCACAGTCTCCTCATTGTTGATTTCTCTTGTAGTTGGCCAATCACTATTGCAAAACAAGGGAAAACTCAACCCTTGATTGTTGTCTAAATAGGGGAAAACTCAACCCTTCTCTATTTTCCAAATAGGGGCAAACTCAACCCTTCTCTGTTGTCCAAATAGTGGAAAACTCAACCTTTCTCTACTGTCCAAATAGGGTCAACACATATCCCTTCTCTGTAATCCAAACAGGGGCAGCATAGCCCTTCTTTGTTGTCCAAATAAGGGAAAAACACAACCATTCTCTATTGCCCAAACAGGGGCACACACAACCCTTCTCTATCGTCTAAACAAGGGAAAACTTAGCCCCTCTTTGTTGTCCAAGCAAGGGAAACACACAATCCTACTATTCTTTCATACACAAATCCCCTTATTGCTCTTGATTTGAGGCCTACTTGGCCTACTCCAATTTTTTGTCACAACTACAACATACTCGACAAACTTACCTAGTTTTCCTAAGTCCTACTAGGCCTCTTCAAAAAATCATTTCTCATGCCCTCTTGACCCTCCATAGGCCATGTCATCCCTCTTGACCCTCTAGATGCCTTCTCATCCCTCTCAACCCTCCAAATGCCCTCTCAACCCTCTCGACCCTCCATAGGCCCTCTCGCCCCTCCATATGCCCTCTAAACCCTCTCAGATCTCCGTAGGCCCTCTAATCCCTCTCGAACCACCACAAACCCTCTTCACCCTCCACAATCCCCGTTGGCCCTCCACAGACCCTCGTGGTGCTCCATTGGCCTTCTTGGTCCTCCACAAGCCCTTTAGGTCCTCTTGGTCCTTAACATGTCTAATGCCTACTAGGATTTCTCCTTTGACATGTTTTATTTTCAACCACGGGCCCTCTCACCCCCATGGGAGCTTCACCAAGGGAGAAATATCATAACACGTGGGTTCATATTGGGGGATATATATTGAATAAAAAATCACATAATATATTGGGGGATATATAGGGGATAAAGGGTTTTTATATTGGGAAATATAAAAAAATGGACCTTAAAGTTAATGAAAAAATATAAATGGGTATAAAAAATGTTAATGAAGAAATGGATACGTACCATATCTAGTGAAAGTAGGCGTTTTTTAAATTGGGAAGTTGTATTGGGGTCATATTGACAGGGAGTTAAATAATGTGATTTTTAGAGGGATTTTCCAATATGTAGTCAAATTAAGGGTATTGTTTAATATGCCATGAACACATATGATATGTTAGAGGTTCAGTAAGTGAATCTCATGTTCTCAGCCCTCCATAGAGCTTAGGACTACCACAAACCCTCTTAGACCTACACAAATTTGAGGCCTACCATGAGCCATCTTGGCTCGCCACAGATTTGAGGTCTAACACAGGTCCTCTCGGCCCTCACTACCAACTATAGGTCTAAGGCCTACTTGGCCTTCTCCTCCACAAGATGCTTTATTGTTGACCATGAGACTGAATCACTCACCCTTATACTTATAAATTTCCAAAGGGTAAAATACCATGGGTTATCATAATACCATGGTGTTGTGGCCACCAACAACCCCCCTCCTTCTTTAGTATTAGCAATAACATAAAACAAGTGGGGACCCTTAGTAAAAAATTCCAATTTTTTTTTTGTATTATACTCAAAAATATATCGCATCGAGAGAAGAGAGTAGAACATTTCTTTATGAGCACAATAAAAACTGCGAAAAAGCGATGCGAAATTCATCGCATCGCATACATTAAGAAGCCCCCATAAATGAAGATCTTAAGAAATCTCCGATGGCCAATATACGACATCACATATTGCAACATCGCATAAACAACACACAATGATTTAACACGATCTACAATCTTGCAATAAACGCGATGCTACAATCTACGATCTGCGATATCACAATCTTGACAAAATGCGATAACGCGATAACATAATGTAAGTTGTAGGAATTGCCCATCGCAAATTTCCTCGGCTCAAAATTCAAGAAAAGCTGTCAGTAAACCAAAAAATTAGATGTGCACCTTAAAGAAAATTAATGAATGTACGCCAAAGTGTTAATGAAGGACAATTTTGTGTTTGTCGAAGAGTCAGTTCACAATGGGTGGCATTATTTTATACATTCGTAGATCTTAGAGCTTCTGCGTCAATATTTATTGTCATTACTCTTTTCCTTTGCATGAACTGTAGGAATGAAAAATAGGAAACATCTAAAGAAAAAGGGAAAGCGTCAACGCTTAGAGACAGAGAAGAGATGCCCTCATAAACGGATACCGCATGCAACGGAACCACAAATTCCAGAGCATTTATGAACAGATGCTGACATCAGTAGCCGACTCAACACTCAGGGTCAAAAGTTCACAAAAGCAGCATGTTTACAAAAAATCCTGAAGCTTATACCCGATAAAGGAGAAGGCGCTAAAGGTGAAAAATGCACCACAAAAAGTCTGGAAATCAAGGGAGCAAAAGCAGAAATAGTTAGGAATTAGATTTGATTTTTTAGAAATAAGTTTGCTTAGAAAAAGGGTGGTCATTTAAACTGTATCCTAAATTTATGTAATTAAGTTATTTAGTTAGCAGTATTTAAACCCTTCTCATGCATTTAGAGAAGGGTCCAGAAATTTGTCAAAAACTTGTCCTCAGAACATGCACTTTTGCACCCTCAGAGGAGGTTTTGATGAATGAATGGATCAAGATTTATTGATGTTTTCATTTGATATCTACTACTGATGTTGCACTTATGTACTCTTAGTAGATATTAGAACAAGGAGAGATAAATCATGGTTGCTTGAAGCTTATGAGTAGGACCAGTCATAAATGGTACTTTTATCTCTTAATCATTTATGCTTATATTCTTAAAGCAATATACAATTTTTAGTTGTTTATATGTTATTGCATGATGTTTGTGTTACCATTTGGCACTTTTGTATGGTGGAGCCATTTATTTATGTTTAATGTGTAAATAACTTATTATGCAATATGTTGTTCACAACTGTTTTGCCTAACTTTTTATGCAAAGTGGTTCATCTTAATTGATTTCCATTTTTATAATCGCTGAATGATCTTTATTACCAGTTATTATTTGAAATCTCTTTAGATCGCATAATAGAAGAATTACATCCCGGGTTAGCATAGATTATATGTGTTGTTTTCATTAGATTACAACAGCATAGAGTTAGATTAAAGTAGTTTAGATAGGAACTTTTAGATCAGCAACATCCGATTTTGCACACACATACTGAAATTGGGAAACTGGTCCCATTATCCCCAGTTGGACCCGCTATACCAAACGGATAAGGAGCTGCCAACCAAGGTTCGGACCGAGCGGTTATCCCCTTGTTGTCGACCCGATTTTCAGGGATTCAATATATTTGGCGCTAGAAGGAGGGCCTGAACTATGAATGGCACCTAAATCAAAATCTAAATACCATTCTGAGAGTAAATCGCCCTCATCATCTCCCCCGACTTCCCAAGTACGTCTGAATCCAGAGTCAGAAGTCGCTCGAGTATCAACCACTACTACACACTCTAATATTTCAGACCAATCTACCATTGAACCTCCTGAAGTTGAATCTCTGATTCACAAACTTCAGGGATTTTTCGTTTCTCCTCAGAGGTCTGATAAATCTCAAAGCAGTGTGACTTCGCAGTACAATCTTGCTCAACCCCTAACCAGGTTAAAGAGTGAAAAATTTGGCATTCAGCCAACTGAGTTGCCTCTTCCCACCAAGAAAAGAGCGAGGAAATTACCGCAAGAGTCTGACAGTGAGACTCTTTCGTCTACATCATCCATTTCAACTACCCCGCCGCGAAGTCAACCACCCACACCTCCATTCCAAACCATCATCCATCTGCCTACCGGAACTCCCACAACCCCTCTTCAATCATCTACGATCATAGTATCCTCATCTTCCCAACCATAGGGATCATCTTCTGCACTTTCCTCTACTAGCAGCTCAACAATGGCCCAGTCTCCATGGAACAACCCTGGAGCAGTTTTAATGCCTGCGCCCTTGAGTCAAATACCGGCACATCCTGAGAAATGGCTGCCCAAGTTCAATCCAGAAGCAGGTATGCTAGCAGAAGAACACATAAACAATTTCATGCTTTCTATCAATCTCAACGGAGTTACTAATGAAGACGTTGTTGTTCGGCTTTTTCACTATACACTACAAGGGACAGCCGGGTCATGGTACTTTTCACTACCTTTCGGGTCTATCACAAGTTGGGATATCTTCCAGAATCAATTCCTTACCAAGTTTGGTGATGATAGATCAACGGCAACGTTAATCAATGACCTATCCAATCTTAAAGCCGAAGCTAAAAATCCTATCAAAGATTTCAATTTACAGTTCAATAAAATTCTCAACAAAATTCCCACTGCTTCCCAACCCAGTGAAGAAGTATGATGTGAATGGTATATTACCGCTTTACCATCAAACACAACAATCTTCGTGGATAGAGCAAATAAAACAACCTTAGTTGAAAACATGACAGAGGCGATAGCAGTAGATAAATGCGTAATAGCCCTGGAAAAGAGATCCGCGATAGAGGAACGCAAATCTAAAAAAGTTACCTTCAAAGAAGACTCCAAAAAGAAGCAAGCAAAAGACCCTTTAGATTTGGAAGGATCGCAGAAAGTTTTAAAGACCATGTCTAATGAGATGGTTGACATAAAAAAGCAAGTAGCACAAACTTCTTCAAAAAATCCCTACAGAGATTTTAAAAGAGGTCCTTCAACAGATGCAAAACCACCCAATGCCATTTCAAATGCTGAATCCGAGGAAGAGGAAGAAGAAGAAAGTTCCACTGAAGGGCAGAATGATGACGAAGAAGTTGTGGAATTACAAGGAATGTGGGATTTCATCCTCCCACAAGAAGAAGATCAAGAAGTATTTCCAGTTAGCACACGAACCAAAAATCAGCTTGATCCTCCCCAAACTACCTCTAAGTAGAAGAGCGCAAGTCCTGCAACAAAAGATAAAGTCGCAACAAAGAAAACGACCACTAAAGCGACTCAATCTAGCCCAGTCCAAACAGATCAAACAACTCCATCAAAAAAACTGATAGTGTCGGATGAAATGGAGTACAATATTTTTGATGACATGAAAAAGACTAGGGCTAATATTATCCTTTACGAATTGAGCAAATTGAAACATCAACAGAAGATAATGATGAAAGAAATACATGTCGTGCCTATTTCATCTTTGCCTACCACTGTAGTCTCTCAAGCTTCCCACAACATGGGAGGACCTCCAACTAGCGCGATCAATAATATTGATCCAAACGACATCGCCTTAATTGGAGGAAGATCAAGATCTCACACTCCCCCGTTTCTTCTCACTTATGAAATTTTCAACAAAAATGTGCACAATTGTTTGGTAGATTCCGGTGCTTCATAGAATATTTTACCCAGATCAATATGTGCCAAGTTAAATGTTCAACCACAAAAATCCGCATTTTACATAGTTCAACTTGATCGATCTCAAGTCGAAGTGATTGGTGAACTTAATCAAGTAACCATAAGATTGTCATCCAACCCGAAGATATGTCAGGTTATTGACATTCTAGTGGCTGATATCCTAGAATTCAATGGCCTAATTCTTAGCAGAGATTGGTCCAAAAAACTCCATGGATACTTCGCAACCGACTAGTTGCACATGTGGTTACCCTACAACGGTAAACCAAATCAAATAAAGGTTGAACGAGAGTTACACCAGAATTACATAGTAACGGAATTAGAGGGAGAAAATGAAACAGTAGCGTATAACAGCAGTATCATAGGCAATTACTCGATAGATTCTTTTCTCGGAAATTTCAATGCTCACACATCACCCTACTTAGAAAATTCAGTTTTGTCCCAAGTCGAAAATTTTTCCCAAACTGATAGTTCAAAGTGTGTTATTTTTTTAGATAAACCTATAAATACATCTTTGTTTTGGAAATTATATTTTGATGGCTCTAAATCTAAGGAAGGAGCAGGAGCAGGATGCGTTCTGATTAGTCCAGAAGGAAATAAGTCCATGCTTACGTGCAGACTCGAATTCGATTGCACAAACAATACAGTAGAATACGAGGCCTTGGTGTAAGGCCTGTACAAAGAAATCGGGTTGAACGTCAAGTATCTTCAAGTCTTCGGAGACTCTGAGATTGTCGTTAAACAGGTACGTAACACTATACATTGTTTATCAGGTCATTTAAAACACTATCAATCTTTAGTACAAGATCTGACTGAGCATTTCATAGCATTTAGTATTTCTTCAATCCCGAGACTCCAAAACACAAGCGTAGACCTTTTGGCTAACGTAGCCTCTAAGCTTATTCCCTCCGAATATTTTAGTCCAGTTAGATTCTCAATAGAATTAATCTTTAGACCGTCCATCCCTGACAACATTACAAATTGGAGAGTATTCAATGATGATCCTAATATTGTAAATTTCCTCACTTCTGAAGGATCCTACTCCAATCAAATAATTGACGAAGACCATCACAATCGACAAATACAACAAAATATCACTGATAATGCCATACCTAAATCGGTGGTTAAGTTAGAAGACATACGATTTGAAAAATCGGTTTAAAAGGTCTACCAATTCAAAGCTCTACAGTCCAACTTTGAACTACGAATTAGTAAACCTAGGAACCGATGATAAACCACAAAACGTTAACCTAGGCCTCGGCCTAGTCCCTGAAGAAAAACTAGTGTATATTCGTCTTTTGAGACAATATACAAATGTTTTTGCCTGGAATTATGATCAACTGAAGACATACAACACTTATATCATTCAGCATACTATTCCTATGATCAATAACGAAAAACCTATCCAATAGAAACTGAGAAAGATCCACCCCAATTTATAAAATCAGATAAAAACTGAGCTAAATAAGTTATTAAAAGCCAGAATAATTTTCCCCATCAGACATTCCAAATGGGTCTCCAATATGGTACACGTTAGAAAGAAAAACGGAGATATTAGAATCTGTATCGTTTTTTGGAATCTTAACAAAGCCAGTCAAAAAGACAATTTTCCTCTTCCACCTATGGAACAAATACTACAAGAAGTAGCAGGCTCAGAACTGATGACTTTCTTGGATGGATTTTCAGGATATAATCAAGTGCTGGTACGTCCCGATGATCAGTTGAAAACCACATTTAGAACTAAATGGGGCGCATACGCATATCGAAAGATGCCATTTGGTTTGATTAATGCTGGTGTTATATTTCAGAGATCCATGGACATCACATTCAAGGGTTTAGTCAATAAGTCTGTAGTAATTTATTTGGATGATATAACAGTGTACTCCAAGAAGCGAAGCGACCATCTCAAATACTTAAAACAAATCTTTCAACGATGTTTAAGGTATGGAATTTCACTTAACCCAAAGAAATATTTTTTCGCATTAAGTGAAGGAAAACTTCTAAGATTCATAGTGTCAAAATCTGGTATTCACATTGATCCTGACAGAATCAAAGAAATTTCTGAAATATCCCTACCTCATAATAAAAAAGCCATGCAATCTTTCCTTGGTCAAATCAATTTTGTAAAGAGATTTGTCCCAGATTTTTCACGAATTGTGTCTCCCTTACAAAACATGATTAAAAGGAATTCAAATTTTAAATGGGGTCAAGATGAAAATGAAGCATTCAACCTGATCAAACAAGCTATTATTAATGCTCCATCTTTAGCAACCCCGAATTTTTCAGAATCTTTTATTTTATCACATTTGCCTCAGAGAAATCATATGTCGCGATTCTAACTCAGGCAAATCAAGAAAAAGCGGAAGCCCCAATTGCGTTTTTTAGCTCGAATTTACAAGGTGATGAACTCAATTATCCAGACGTGGAGAAAAAAGCCTATGTTGTTTTCAAAGCAATCAAATATTTCAGACCTTTCTTACTTAAAACCCGTACTAAGATCATAGTACCGTTTCCAGCGGTAAGAAATCTTCTAGTACAGAAGGATGTGGGTGAGAAAAGGGCCAATTGGATCACTGCTTTACAGGAATACAACCTTGAAATCAAACCAACAAACGTTGTAAGAGGTCAAGGCTTCTGCAAAATGTTGGTTGGAGCATCGCAAATTTCTGAAATTTCATCTGAACAAGTACAAATGTGTGAGGAACTCCACGACGGACCAGCAGGCGGACACTATGCTGGAGACGCTACTGCACATAAAATCTTACATGCAGGATATTACTGGCCTACGTTGTTCAAAGACTCACACAGTTACATGAGGAAATGTCAAGTCTTCCAAACTACTGCTGGAAGACAAAAGAAACCATCCCTGCCACTACAGTCGGTAAACATCGAGCAACCGTTCACTCAGTTGGGCTTGGACATAATAGGTGAGATCATTCCTCACTCTTTTAAGCAGCATAGATACATCCTCATGACAACAGATTATTTTACTAAATGGGTAGAAGCAGTTCCTCTCAAGACAGCCAATTTTGAAAATATTATTGAATTCATAGATCAATTTATAATCACTAGGTTTGGATTGCCATCGGCTTTAATGTTTGATAATGCATCATACTTCTCTGGAAATGCAATGACTGAATTTGCACTTAAAAGAGGGTTCAAACTAAAATATTCGGCCAATTACTATCCGCAAGGTAATGGGTTAGCTGAGTCAACAAATAAAAACCTAATCAGGATTATTAAAAGAACAGTTGACCAGAACCAAAAGAATTGGCATAAAGCTTTGGTAAATGCTTTATGGGCAGATAGAATAACAAAAAAAGCTTCGATCGGCACTTCTCCCTTTAATTTAGTTTATGGGAAAGAAGTGGTTCTTCCAATTCACTTCGTCATTCCCTCCTTGTCTTTAATACAATACATTGATGAAGTACCTACTTCCTCCATACAATTAAGACAAATGGAAATAATTAAATTAGAAGAACAACGAGAAAAAGCTAAGAAAACCCATGCTCATCATCCAACGCTAATAAAATCCTCTTTTGATTCAAGCATAATGACCAAAAAAAATTTTCAAATGGGAGATTTGGTTTTCAAATGGGATAAGGCACATGAAGAAAAAGGCAAACACACGAAATTTCAAAATATGTGGCTTGGTCCTTTTCAGATTGTTGAAGTCATAGGTCCATCAACGTTTGTCTTACAGGATTTAGTAGGTAGAAAGGATCATTTGCCTGTTAATGGACAAATCCTTAAAATATATTTTCCATAGAAGATTATTCTTCTATTTTGTAGAATAGTTTTTCTTTTCTTTTTTATAAATAAAAACAGTTGTAAATGGTTACTATAGGTATTCACAGAAAAGACACCAATTCTCTTTAAGGTTTTGAGCTTTCCGCTTGTATAAATGGCAAAATTTCTTTTTAGAATCTTATCTTTATTATTGACAGATACAGTTAAAAACTTTAGCCTAGATATGATACTAGTTTCAACTTCAAAAAAATTTGACGAAAGCAACCTTTAGCAAAGAAATTGTTTTATATCAGCACAATGAAAGGTATCAATAACAAAATAAAGATTCTCTGTAAAACAGTTGTTTTCAAACTCTATTATTGTCGTCCAGAGCTTTCTTAAGGAAAACAATGACTTCCTCCCTGATTAAAGAAAAATCAGCATTCAAAGGAACAATCCAAGAAACACTATATCTTAAAGAATAAGAGGTCGCATCACGAGCCGGCTTATCATGATCATAGATATTATAACTTGTTGACTTTGCCAATACTGTCCATCAAAACAGGGCAATGACTCAAGATTGTTAAAATCAAAAGACAAGGGGTCTCCATCACGAGCCAGCTTGTTCAGCAAGAGTGTAAATCAAGTGAATGACTGTGTCATAATTTGGCTACCAAACCAAGACAATGTTCTTTAAGAATAAAAAAAGAAAATCAAAGAAAAGGTGTCAATGTGGGTTTTTATTTGAAAGTTGTAGATCACCTTAACCAGGATAAAGGATCATTGTTGGGTAACAGGTAACCCTGTCGAGGCTATGGACGCCTGCTGGCAGCAGAGGCTCTACCTACGACAAACAAGCATATTTTAAAAATCGGCACACAAAGAAAACTTTATTTTATCTTTACAAGACCAAGTAATGGCTGATGTAAATACAAGGACAAGCCTGAGGAAGCAAAAAAATTAGAATAAAAAGAGGTTGAAACAAAATTTCATCGATAGGATAAGGCATAATGTACTCCATCTGTCCATAGCAAAATTTAGATTTATGAAAATTTTTCTGTTTTGGAAGTTAAGATTCAATAAGAAAAGCAGAGATAACTGGTTCTTCCAAGTGAATCGTCATTGTTGTGGCCACCAAAAACCCTCCTCCTTCTTTAGTATTAGCAATAACATAAAACAAGTGGGGACCCTTAGTAAAAAATTCAAAAAAAAATTTGTATTATACTCCTTAAAAATATATCGCATCGAGAGAAGAGAGTAGAACATTTCTTTATGAGGACAACAAAAACTGCGAAAAAGCGACGTAAAATTCATCGCATCGCATACATTAAGAAGCGCCCATAAATGAAGATCTTAAGAAATCTCCGATAGTCGATATATGACATCGCATATCGCAACATCGCATAGACAACACACAATGATTTAACACGATCTGTGATCTTGCGATAAATGCGATGCTACAATCTGCGATCTGCGATATCACAATCTTGACAAAATGCGATAACGCGATAACATAATGTAAGTTGCAGAAATCGCCCATCGCAAATTTTCCTCGGCTCAACATTCAAGAAAAGCTGTCAGTAAACCAAAAAATTGGATGCGCACCTTAAAGAAAA
>APFE031435345.1:0-24263 GCA_000404065.3 Pinus taeda
GGAGGAGGTGGAGGTGGAGGTGGTGGAGGAGGTAGTGGTGGAGGAGATGGAGGTGGATGTGGAGGAGGAGAATGAGGCAAAGGTAGTGGTGGTGGTGGAGGAGGAGGTGGAGGTGGAGGAGGACGTACAGGAGGAGGCGAAGGTTGACATGGTGGAGGAGGTAGAGTCAAAGGAGGAGGAGGGAGTCTGGGAGCAAGAGGAGGCGGTGGAGGTGGAGGAGGATGTACAGGAGGAGGCGAAGGTTGACATGGTGGAGGAGGTAGAGTCAAAGGAGGAGGAGGAAGTGTGGGAGCAAGAGGAGGCGGTGGAGGTGGAATTACATGAGGAGGAGGAGGTGGATGAGTCGGTGGAGGTGGAGATGGTGGTGGAATTGGAAGTGATGGAGGTATAGGTGGAGGGTGGAGGAGGAGGAGGATGAGAAGGGTATGGAGGAGGAGGAGGAGGTGGATGTGGAGGTGTAGTTGGAAATGGAGGAGGAGGATGAGTGGAAAAGGAGGTGGAGGTGGAGGCGGAGTGTGAGGTGGAGGAGGAGGTGAAGGTGGAGGTGGAGGTTTAGGTGGCGAAGGAGGAGGAGGAAGCGGAGGAGGTGCTGGAGGAGGTGGAGGTGGAGGTGGAGGAGGTGAAGGAGTAGGAGGAGGGGGAGGGGGTCGAGGAGGTGGAGGTGGAGTTGGAGGTGGTGGTGGATGGGGAGGCAAACGCGGTGAAGGTGGAGGAGGAGGAGGAGGCAAAGCTGGAGGAGGAGGAGGAGGACGTGTTGGTGGTTGTGGATGAGTAGGAGGAGGAGTAAGATGAGGAGGTGATGGAGGAGGCGGAGGTGGAGGTGTAGGAGGAGGTGGAGGCAGAGGCATATATGGCTTTGTTTATTCTTTGGGTATTTCAAATATTTTCCATAATTATCATTAATTTTTTATAAAGCTAATTGTTTAAGGAAAATAAATTAATTTCCAATTCACTTTCTCTCATGACCTGAGTTGCTTCGTTTTTTAGGGAATCCACAATTTATCTTGTATTTTGTTTCAAAATTTTTTTTAGGAAAGAGAAATATGTTCTATTATCATTTTTGATGTTGAAATCCTTTGATGATACTTATATTGTAACATGTTATACTAAGAAATGAACATTTTTCCTTGTGGGCTATATCTTTGAACTCAAAAATTGTGGCGTTATAATGAGTTGGGTTAATTGATTTTTTTATCATATAGAAAATTATCTTTCATTAGATATTTCTATATTTTCAAAAAATTGTGTATTGATCAACAATTATTAGAGTTTTCATTGAAGAAGAAAATACAATAGTTACTATAATAGTTACAGACCAAGGAGTTGAAAAAACTTATAGATGGTGATGAACCATCAAATCCTAACAATGCTTATTTATTTGAAGCTAATTAATTGGATAATCATTTTTCTATGAGAGAATAAATGTATAAGAATGAAAAATAACTTGATGTAAAGATTAAATGAGGGATTCACCAATAAATTACAAGATTTTATAATTAACTTAATGATTCACTAATATTTTATAACATTTTACAATTCATTGAAAGATGCACCAATATTTTACAATATTTTATATTTTAGTAAAATATTCCCTAAAATTTGATATATACTTGGAGTGCACTAGATAATGATCATTAGTTACTAGTAGAAAGGAAAATAAGAAATCACATGAAGATAAGGAACATAGGAGTATAAGAAGAGAAACATGTAGCAAAGAAATAACATAGTGTTACTTTATATTATATTCTCTTCAGAAGCCAGTGACAAAAGATACAATGATGCATACATTTCCATATTTCCATATATATATATATATATCTTATGTCGAGATAGTCACAAAAATTTAATTATCAAAACTAATTTAGCCTATCTAACTTAGACTCTTGACTCAACTACAGAGTTTATCGAATTCATAATATCAATTCTAGAATTGTTTGGGATCATCAACTAAGTCGACTAGCCCCTCCAACATCTCCCTTACCCTTAATATCTTCTTTGTGATAGAGAAGGGAAGATTTGGAGTATTACAAAATTTGTACAAAATTTGACACCATAAATTAAAACATTTAAATCCTTATAATGAAATAAAAGTTGTTCTAGGAAGATCACATTTGGAGAATGCTTTTTGACATGAGGCACACGAGAATAGAGGGAAGAACAATATTAGTTCAATGTGCGCAGGGTTTTTTCTTAATGCCTATGAAGGGTGGACAAGGAGGGAGCTCCACTCCCTCCTACAGGAAGGCCCTGGCCGGCAAGGGGAAAAAGCCTCTCGAAGATGTTAGGGAAACAGGGGTGGAAGGAGAGAAGAGCACAGAAGTGGGGTCACTAGAACCCATAGAAAATAATCAATATCACACAAACGACAAGGAGGTAGAGGACAAACAATAAGAAATTAAAGACACGAAACACAAGGGACCCTGCAAAGCCAAAACATACATAACTCCCAGGGTGCTGTTAAATAATCCGGAGCCGCAGGCATACAGGGAAGATATGGGGATATATGCCATCATCTGCAAGTTCATGGGACTATGGCCCACTTAAAAAGCTCTTCAATCATGGATCAGATACCACTAGAAACCTAAAGGAAGTATAGATCTTCACCTTAGGTCTAAGGGTTTCTTTTCGTTGAGCACAGGAAAATTTGAACCTGAGACAATATCAGGAAAAGGGGCATTCTGGGACCTTCCAGATGTCGGCTTTGTGACGGAAGGAGGAAACAATGGAGCACCTTCTCAACATTTGTATGTTCTCCTCTAGTCTATGGGACTCTTTTGCTTTTATTTTCCAACAGACGGATATGGACAAAAATAACATCTGCAACACCCTCACCAACTGGAGAAAGGATTTTACAGACAATGAAGTTCTAGCCATAGATTGGGCCCTTTTTCCGAGCTTCATTGTCTGGAATGTTTGGAAAGAAAGGAACAACCGAATCTTTAAAGAAGTAAAGAGAACTTACCAATGAATTTTTGAGCTGATCTTAAAACAACTCAATTAAACAGTTAGCACCATAGTTTGAAACATCCCTAAGAACCCTCCTTCAGCTATTGACCTAAGAATTCTTTGTGCACTGGGCCTGCAAGGCATCTCTCCTCAGGGTCTAGATAGGAACCCAATCTCCTCGAGGGAAGCAAAGGATTTTTGGCACCCTCCTCCAAAGGGATATTTGAAATACAACATAGATGGAGCCTCAAAAAGCAACCTAGGGGCAACTGGTTATGGAGGGGTCCTTAGAGGTGAGGTAGGTACTATCCTCTTCATTTTCCACTATCATTTGGGACATGCCACTAATAAATCGGCAGAGTTGATGGCTATGGGACAATTTTTAGAGCTCCTGAGTCAGGACAATAGACAAAATGTGATAGTGGATGCTGACTCTAAACTTATTATCAATTCATTCAAGAAAATGAGCGCGGGTTCTAAGCCAAAAAAAGTCTCAAAAAATTGGAGACTAATTCAAGGATTTCAATGGGTTCAAAACCACCTTCAAATCCTCCATACTATTAGCTTCAAGCATGTCCGCAAGTTGGCAAGCGAAGTGGCTGATTTTCTCACCAACCAGGGTGTTATCAGTACAGAGATCAGAGTGACATCAAATTGGCATGAGTTGTCGCAAAGCAGGTTAAAGATGGTTGTTGAGGAACATGCAGATAATGATAAGCTGGAGTTTAAAGACAAAGCCTGGGATCAGGGATCAAATTGACTCAACCTTTGATTTCAACATCAACTTGTGTCATCATTATCGAATAGACGGTTATGTGGTGTAGCGGATTCCCAGTCTGGTTGCTCATACTCCCAAAGAAAATGAGAGGATGCTCTTTGTTTACCGTGTTGATCAAAACGAGTCTGTCAATTATTCGTTTAATGAAAAACCCCTTATATATTTAGGGTTTCAGGTTCGAGCAAGGATAATTCACAAGTGCAGACAGAGCCCTGTGTTTTCCAGTGGTCGGGCCTTCAAGAATTTGGAGTCTTGGCATGGTTTACCACCCCCCAGGTAGTTTTTGGTTGATCGCACAGTGTTTTGTTGGAAATAAGTTTTGATGAAAATGTCGCGATGCCATTCTCCCTCCAACATGTCGCAGGGAGAGGGTTCCAATAACCGCTCTTCCCCTCTCACTATCATCGAACCTTCTTATCCCGTGTGATATCGACATCATCCATTGGATCTAGTCAACAACAATCAATGGTTGCGATGGTTCGTGCATCTTGGGAGGCAGGACTTTTATACTTCGGCCTTTTTGACGGAGCAATATCCTCCTCATCTGTCGATCTTATTGCCTTTTTATTGGATGACTCAGATGAATAGGGTTTCCTATAAAGCAGTGATCCTGGTTGGTTCTCATGCTTGTCGGTAGGCAACTGGCATTTTTGTTCTTTTTTCCATGGGCTCGAGATTCTTTGTGAAACTTTAAGGTTCTCCCTGCATGTCTGTACACTATCTCTTTGGTTTTATGGAATAGAAGGATCCATACTTGCTTTAGCAAAAAAAATAAATAAAAGTTCTTCCAGAAGGGTGGTTGGCTAATTAGGATATCTAGTTTCAGGGTCACGAGAACTTTTTGAATTACATATACAAGATTTAAAATGTGAATTCTTCTTCTTTTCCCTTCCCTGGTCGATCAATTGGAACTTTCAAGTTCAATTTCCTAAGTGTGATGTTGTTGTTCAAAAGAGAGAGAACATCCTAAAAGCTTGGCTCAAAGAAATTGAATTTATATTATTAGGAAGATGATCGATATGATTGTGCTATTGCATCTGTTGGTGTTGAAGTCATAGGGGATGTTGTTTGATAAGTAGTTGGTGGAAGCACTTTAATATGTTGATAAAATATAGACCATTTCCATACAGCTATACTTTCATGGGCATCAAATGCTTTTAAGTATTTTAAATATTCTACCTTGTTGGGTAGTGATATGTGCCTTAACAATTGGTGATCAACTAGTATTTTATGTTCTAATAGTTGCACTTTATATCCTGGTTCTAACATTCTAACTAAATATCCCTTTGTTGTTGTTGTCTTTGCTAAATATTGCTACTATCCAATATCCTTCTTTTAATTTTTTTCTACGTTGCTCACATAGATTTTTCTAGTGCTTCAAATATTGGTTTATCTCAAGCATGCCTTAGGTCAAGTTTCTTAGTAGATGTTTCTTTTAACCTTTCTTTACTTATGGAGCTCAAGTGTTGGGTGTATTTGACTCTACTAGAGGAACTTGTTCGTCAGTTGTAGGTGAGGTTGAGGTAACATCTGCTTGTAAAGTAGTTTTCTTTAGAATTTCCATTAATATATCTTCTCACATAGTATTATTATATGGCACTTCCCGAGTACAGATTGCTTGGATGACACCTTATCTTCATAATCCTTTTATTCAATAATTGTTGTGGTAGTCACACAGGGTGAATTAGAAGTCAATTTGATGTCTAGATATTTTTCTTTCTCATTGCAATCACTCAACTGTCCTCAATTCTGTCCGTGTCGAAATTCCATTTTATATGCTAACTTTGGTTGAAGTGAATTGTTGATTCTCCTCTATTTTCTAATCCACCATCATTTTCTATCTTTTTATTTCAATGAATACATCTTTGACATGTCCAAGTTACTACAAGGTATCTCTTCCAATAGGCGATGCTAAAAATTGTTGCAATTCTATGCTGTTTTTCTACTTATACCCTTTTCTTGGGTATGCTCCAACACTTCTTAGGAAACCGAGTGTAAATTCTCTAGCTATTGTGGGCCATATAATTAAATACCCACTATAATTTCTTGTCAATTGGTATTATATGTTGATGTGTGAATCAAGTTCGAACATTGTGAGTCTTAACCTGCAATCTTCTTAGAAGATTCTATGATAGGTACTTAGATGTAAAATTTAAATGGCCTTGGGTATTAATTTTTCTTTCCTTTATTCTTATTTTTTAGTGTCTAAAAAGCATAAAATTATATCCCCCAGCCCTTCTCAAGCTTGTGGTGGAATTGGAAATATTGTGTTAGCCTATTGACTTAGTTCTATAAGCATATGGTCAATTGTAGTCTAATATGAAAACTCTTGTCGATCTATATCTAAAGAGTTTGTTGAGATTTAGTATCTTGGGAAGAACTCGAAGCCCTAGCGATGGATGTTTGGATGAAGAAGAGCAGCAGAATTGATATGGCATTGGAACCCAAGCTTGGGGTTTTGTACCTAAATTAACTCGGAAAAAACAACTAGACTTTGAGTGATTTGACGCTTGTAGGTGTTAGAGGGCATCTAAAGGAGAAAAGATTAGCTAAATTCACTCAAAATAGAGGTCTCTAATAAGAGATATTAATTTTTATATGTGGTTGGTGGTTAATTTTTCTAGTTGGGTGGGTCAACTTGGGTTAAAATCCGCGCCAAGGAAAAACTCATGGAGCCATGTGTGTGCATATAAATAGAAGTTAATTGTTGCACATTTAGAGCACATCAGAAGTGAAAATAAAATTAGGTATACCTTTGAGATAGATAGTGAACTTGAGGTAGCTAACTAGCTAACAAGGAGGATGACTTTGGCACAATATGTGCAGAAGTTTCCGTTATGTATCGGTGTGGATAGCCATGATGAACAAGGTTGCAAATCTAAGCTAAGTTTTAGTAATTTTTTTTTCTACTTTTGTGCGGTGTTCGGATCTCTATTTAGGCCACAACGAATTGCTGCTACAACATCATGTTGGACGCATAATTTGAATGGTCGAGAGGGCTTGTAAAACATCTCTAGCTTAGAAACAGTTACTCTGAGGAGAGAGGTAGATAAAAAATAGTGTCTTCGTTTCTAGATAGCTCAGATCACTTGTTGTCGTGATACAAATAATTGTAGTGTATTTTGAGGAGTTTTCTTACACCCAAAATAATTCTTTGGAAGTCTAGAAAGGAGATCAAAACAAGAGAATGTCTTTGGAGAAGGGAAATATAGTTGGGAGTAGTTATTTAGGGTTGATGGTGTGGCCTAACCATATCTCGAGAAGCTTAGATCTTTAGGACAAGAGGACCAAGAGTGTGTTGGAAAGAAAGGTATGTGTATCCTCTTGTTGATTTTGATTTGCTAGTCGAATCAGAGGTCCAGGTTGCAAAGTTTGGTATTGGACACATGTGGACTATTTGAGGGAAGTGTGAGATTGGACCAAGTTGGCACTAAATGCATCACCATTGAAGGACTAATGTGACTACCAAATGAAGCGTAGACTGACGCAGCTTAAGGTTTGATCAATGAGGAAGAGAATTTGTACAACCCAAGTTCATTGTGGAAGAAGGAAGTTCAATTTAATTATTTATTTATTTTGTTTAAAGTTTCATTGTTCATTCATTACCAAGATCAATTTATTTAAAAAAAATATCACCATTTTATAAATTTTTCTACATTCCCAATTGTTTTCTGTAAATTTCTTTAAGAAGAGAGAAAAAAACAGAAGAACAAAATAACCATAATTGCACTAGACATAACTCACATAAAACCATATCCATAGCTATCTTGAGGTATTAGAGAGAGCGAAACTCCCCTCTGTGAAAATAAATACAAATCTTATCAATAAAGTTTTTGATTGTTTACAAATAATAATATAAATTACATATAAATAAACAAAAAATTACAAATTGTAATTCTAAATCATCTTCACTCTCCATCTCCATGAAAATACATTAGAAAATAGGTATTAATAATAAATAAAGAGAAAAATAATTACATTTTTAAAATTTTGAGAATTAATTTACAACAAAATGGGGAAAAGAATAAAATAAATTCTATGACATTATTATATGCAATGAAAAGAGTTAAAATGGATTTCACCTAATATTTATGGAGACTTAAATTGAAAGTGTAAACAAAAGAGATTCTAGAAATTTAAAAATAAACCTAAATAAAATTTAAATAGACTATTAAATTTTCTTAAACCCTTTAAATAAAATTCAAACTCAAATATAAAATCTACAAACAAAAAAATGACATGGAGCTATCAATCTAATATCATCAAATACACCCAATAAATCATCATAATGCAATCCCTAAAACATTTTATTAATATGAATTTAATAAAACAAAAAGAAAACAATAATAATTAATGGAAAACTCACTGGCAATTGCTCAGAACCCATCCTCCAATAATGGCCAATCGCAAGTAGACTATCTAAGCAGGAAGTTAAAAGTGGCAAATTCGAATTCCTTCATTCTCATTTGATGTAGCCCATCTGCACCCGAGCCACCATCTCTTCTGTTCTTCATTCCACCAAATTATATGAATTTATATTGAATTTTTTAAAATCAGCATGTCATAGTCTTATTAGGCGTGTTGTACAACTTTTGAATTTTCTGATGACTTGAAGGTGATGAGTGATGACGGGAGGTGTTGAGAAACTACTGATGTTGGAAAAATACTAGGGCTGGAGTAATTAGTTTGAGGCACTCAGAAAAAGTCATCCGTTGTGGTCCTGACTCTATCAGTTGGGAGAGTGTGGAGCAGAGTAAACATTTATTTACGCCGAAGTCAAAGTTCATGTTGGTTATTATTGGCAACATGAATTCACTTTAACATCTATTTAATATACAATATGGAAGGCCACTAAACAAATTATCTACAAACTTGATACAAATAACTTCTATGATGGTTTTAATCATGCATAGTATCCAAAGCAAGAGATACATTTCAAATGAATTGAATGCTTTCATTAACTTATCCATGGTAAATTTAATAATATTTCAGTTATTTTGGTAATTGACCATGACATCATGAATGACAAAGCTCTTTTTTTGTAACAACCACTATACTATTTAATGTGTATTTGAAAATCAGATTCTTTTATAATTATTTATAATTAATATATTCTTTTTTCGTTAGGAAAAATGATAATTTTATAATGACAAGAAAATTACATGTTGTAGATGTTGATAATGCATTAAATCGTGCCAATAAAAAATGGTGATCACAGAGACCAAAAATACAACTCCAAAATGGTGGTAAGCATGTTACCTTTTTCTCCATTTATTCTTTTTAACCTTTGTCCATTCTCCCTAGGAAGGAGTGACCATTACAAATGCTAGTTGGGTCCCTTCATTCATCCTTGGATTTTCCTTATCTGAATCTGAAATTTCAGATACATGATGAAATTTTGAGTCCCTTGTCTTCATTTCTACAGTGAATCCCATCTCCTGCCTCGATGTGTTTGTTGGAGTTCCTAAAACTTGATGAATAGGGATCCCCTTTTCTACATTTTCTTGTGTATTTTGGTCTTCTTCATTGTTAGGAGGATCCACTTCTTCATAATCCTGTTCTTCATCAAGAAAAATCTGTGACAATTTCCATCCCTTCAGTTGCTTTCTTGTTTTCTTCTTCCTTTGAGGCACTTTCTTGGCATGAGTACATGAATTTTGTGGATGTCCCATTTTTCAGCTTATTTGACATCTAAATGTTGTGTTCCAAAAATCTAGGAACTTTGTCGAGCATTTCTTGTTGTGTGTCAACAAAATATGATCCGACAATCCTTTGTTTAATTCTACCTCCACATAAATTATGGTGATTGTGTAGATTTATTAATTAAATATTTGGGTATATTTCTTTATATATCACCCTAATATGTTCCCAATCGCTTCTATCACTTTATGGAGCCAAAAATATAAGGGTACATTATGCAATCTAACCCAAACTGACATTCAAGATACTACCATTATATTGGCGTTGAAATCTGGGAACCAAGGGGTGACAAAAAGTCCCGCAGAGCCCCAAAACCATGGATCCTCTTGCAATATAGATTCACAATCCTCTCACGATGTAAATTTTGCTATGAAAACGCCCATGGAGAAAAGGTGCATCTCACAATTTATTGTCCAATTTGTGAATATCCAATGGAAAAGATCCACTCGTTTTGGCCAAAAACTATTGAGTCTGCATAATACTACTTGAGATTCATATTTTGTGCAAAAATCATTTGTTTATGGTACACTTACAATCATTACTTGGATTTGATTTATTTGTTCCACTATGAAGGGGTTGGGTATATTGTGTTTCTAATATAGTGTTGTCGAGGCAACAAATTTGGATTTGAGGATATATATGAACTAAAAGACTCCATTTTCTTACCCTTGATTTGAATATGTTCCTTTGTGAATACTAGATCCAAACACTCCCTGTGTGCCCTTTGAATTTCTTGGTCGAGGTGATCCTCCTCGAAGCCTCAAGTTTAATATGATGGTGGATGATGGGAGGATGTTATAATCTTGTAACATCACATCTTCCTACATGGATTTTCCTCTGAACATCAGACTTTGTAAGAGCATCGTGATACCCAGAGTGTGCATGATATTGTGCTTTAAATGTTTGACGTTCTATATGTCCCGAACCCAAAATAATATTGATTTTCCATGTGGGGATTTGATAAAAAATTGGAAGGCTACCAGATCAAATGCCCATACTTTACAGTCATACAGATCTTCAGCCAAATAAATGAATAAGTTTGGAGATGAAAAGAGGGAGAGGGATTTCTATGGTAGTATTAATTTCATAAGTGATGGCCAAATCACTGAACTCACCCACTTTGATGGAGGAAAATTATGGTATGGAAAAATGTGAAGCAGACTCTCCATATATAATGCTACTCCTCCATTTCAACAACCTAATGTACTTAGGGGATTGGGAATATCCAGATCTGGGATCTTTAACCACAAACCTACGAACATATCCAGATGTGTTTGAGGTGGAACATTCACTTTCGTAGACAAAATTTTGCCTCCAAATCTGATGAATATTTCTATTTTTACTAAGAGAAGACAATTATAAGATTTCTATATTCAATCTTCTGTGATCCATACTGAATTAAGAAAAATATTTCAGTAGAAATCACATAAGAGACATTTTTGGCCCATGTGTTTCGAACCAACAAGTCTCGTTCATTGTTTTGGTACTTATGATGAACCACACTTGCTCGTTCGAAATGTGTTCGCCAAAACTTTCTCTTATTTGATTTCTACCAAAAGACATTGCTTAAGTTATAATATTTCTGCTCCATACTTGCCTTAATCCTACACAAGTTCATTCCCAACTAATGAATGAAGTTATAAGATTTCTGCTCCATACTCGCTTTAATCCTACACAAGTCCATTCCCAACTCATGAATGTGACTTCCTTCACTTCCATCTATGCCATTGTGTATGTACAGGGTGAGAAGATACTCTACATCGACAATATGGTGAATGATACTACCAATGGCCTAGCCTATCAGTCTCCGTCGTCACGCGGGAGACTGAAACCATTATTAAATCCATTCAAAAACTCCATTATCAGACCCCGCGAGCAATGAGATCATTCCCTAGCGATGACATAGAAGGTGGATTTGATGTTTGAAGAAACCCAACCACATAAGTAAAGAGAAAACACTAAGAAACCCTAGCCATCACACCAAGCTCATCCTCTTGACACAGTTCCCCTTTCAATCTTTAATTTGTTTCTTTAAATAATATATTCTTAACTTACATTTTAATCATTTTTTTTATTTGATTCAATGATTGTAAGTTCATAATTAGTGTATTAATTAATTATTTTTTTATGGTACAAAATGGGTGAAGTTTATACCTTGTTAAATCTATTTAGTATAAAATCAAAATTTCACAAATATGTTTAGTCCATAAATTTTATAGATACAAATGACCATGACAATACCACACGTAATAATGACTATGGATTTTCCTTGTAAGAATCATCACTAGATTTTGTATGTTTGAAAATCACAAGTTTTCATTATTTTTTTTAATCAATATATAATTTTAAAAAATACAAATAATCAGAACATCATAGGTGACTATGAGCATGCATATTCTTTTAACCACAATCATTCAATGTAAAATTAAAAATATATCCAAGAAAATAAACATAAAATTTAAAAGTTAATTTACAAATGGATGTTTTCTGATGATAGAATTTTAAATGTATGTGGTTTTAATTTATGCTATGTATTTTTGTTGTGCTTTTGTTTGCCTGTGATTGTTTCTTTGGGTATAATATTTTTACACATATTTAATATCATATACAAAAATTACTTTTAGAATGAGTAGAACGTGTGAATTAACTTATTAATATTTAAATTGTTGTTTAATTTGATAAAATCTTCTTTTTTCAACATCATTAATGAATTTGAATTTTTATAAGCACCACTATCCAATGCACAATATTTTTATAAGTGTTTTTAATTACTATGTTTTTTTATAGTTATTTACAGGTTGATGTTTTTTGATGATAAAATTTTAAATGTTTGTGTTTTTATTTTATGAAATGTATGTGTTTGTTTCTTTATGCTCTTGTTATGTGTATAATTTTAGAACACAAAAAATTATTTCATTAGAATATCCCATATGGAAGTCCATTGCCCAATTTTTCTATTGACTTGATACAAATCACCTCTATGATGATTTACACACATAAAATATAATATGGAAGAACTATAGTCCGAATTAATTGAATGTGTATTAAACTATACATGTTCAAATTAGCAATTAGTTTAACAAAATTTCATTTATTTTTTCAAATGACCATAACATCATGAATGGTTATGGATTTTTCGTAGGTATCACTATTCAATGCATCTTTGAGAATGATTTTTAACCAATATATATTGTTAATTAGTAACGAATCGACGTTTTGTGATGGTAAAATTTTAGATGTTTGTGTTTTTATTTTATGTAATGTATTGGTTTGTTTCTTTGTGTTTGTATGTCTATAAATTCCTGAACATAAAAAAATCTTTTATTAGAATAACTTGATACAAATAAATTATATGATAATTTTAAGAATGCATAGTATCCAATGCAAGAATTACACTTCAAATGAATTGAATGCTTCCGTAGCTTATCTATGCTCAATTTAATAAAAGTTCACCTATTTTGGTAAATGACCATGACATCATGAATGAAAATGTATTTTTTTTTGTAACCAACACTATTCAATGTGTGTATTTTAAAATTACAATTATTTTAAATTAATATATTCTTATAATTAATTACAATTTTATATTTTATGGTAGAATTTCAAATGTTTGTGATTATATTATATTTTTTTGTATATGTTTGTGTTTGTGCATATATAATGGCTTTACCCATACATAAAGATTGTATATAACAATTACACTTTAAACGAGTTGAATTTGGGTATTAACTTATTTTATGTGCAAATTCATATTCAATTTAATAACATCCCATTTATTTCAAAAAATGATCATAACATTTATCAATTAACATATATTTCAATAATAAAAATAACTATAATATCACAAATGATTATGATGATAGATTTTTTGCAAGCAGAACTACTCAATACATTTATCATAATTCGCAAGAAATTATGTACTTTAGAAATTAATTAGCTAGAAATTGATGCTTTATAATGATATAATGTTAAAATATGTTTTTTATTTTTAATATGGGTTTTTTGTTGTGTTATTTTTTACTTTTTTTGTGTCATGATTTTACAGATACATAATATCATAATATTATACGAAAACGAGGAAAAAGTTCAACCTTATATTTTAACTCACTTATGTTCAATTTAATTTGTTTGAAAATATTTTAATCAAAATATATTTCAAAAATACAAACATGGAGTTGAATTTTTATCCTTTGAGTTATATTTGTGTTTAATTTAATAAAATCATTTTCAAAGCAAAGACAATTATTTTAAAAAAATATAACTTTCATTTTTAAACATGCTAAATATGTCTTTTGAAGGTGATTATGTTTCCTCTAATTACAAAATTGAATTGTAATAAGCATTGGTAAATTTATATTATGACCTTCTTAATTGAATATTCAATTTCCCCTAACAAGTCAAAGTGCATCAAGTGGTGTGACATATGACAATGTGAACATTTATTTTTATTAATATACAAGAAAATTTGTCTTTTTGTGTTATGATTCTTGAAAAATTATTAAAGGCTTAAATGTGATATTGGACTTCTAATTCACACAAAATGGGTTACGCCCAAGAAGAGGAAAGATAAAAAGTTCAAAAAAAATTCTCCTTTTTTTTTGTAAGCTGGGGAGTTACCATTCTCTATTATCAAAAAAAGAAAACCAATACAATCTTAAGGTGATCTCAACCTGCCCCGAAGGGAAACCAGGTTTATTGACCACCTGTAGTTTTTGACTGCAGACCAAAAATAAAATGTTTTCATACTATCTTTCCATGCTTTGTAAATATTCATCTGGTAACTAGTAACATTGGCAACTAGCTGCAAATAAGTCTTATCATAATTCCTATGCATATCTAAGGAAAAACTAAAAATTTGCATTTTCTATCTATATCAGAAAAAACATGCCTATCTTCATTGAGTCCCGGTGTCCTCATGCTGCTCCTTTTCCTTCCTGACCACCAGGACATTCGCCTCTAGCTGCTTCTGAAGATCCTCCAGCCTTTTGTCTTGCATGAGCAGGGTGATCAAGATGTTCCTCATCTCTTTCTTCAAGTTGGGGATGCCTTGTGACAATTCAACCATCTCTAAGGCTATATGTTCCATGGATTTGGCCATAAGTCTTTTCATGACACAATAGAGGTGTAGGGATTGCTTATACAGAGTCATTCTGCCTCGGGTATGGCCTGGGTCAGGCATAAGATCCATCCAGTCCTCCATTTCTTCCTCTGATTGAGCTTGAATGGCCTCCTCCTCCCAGTGCTCTATTATTCTTCAAATTTTTGGGTTTGTTCATTCATTATAGGCCCGCTCTGCTGTTTGAACTCTTGTTTCTATGGTTCTCCTCCCCTGTCTACCTCCTACACCCGTGCTGGTCTCCCTGTCTTTTGCTGCTCATTCCCGACAGTGTCTACCCCTCCTGATTCTCCCTTCTACGATTCCTCGCCTACTTTGACCTCCTCGACCACGGCGGCCTCGCTCTCATCCTCGCCTGCCTTTCCCAACCTCTCCACCCGGCTCCTGTTCATCTTCAGCTTCCTTCCGGCCCCTTTTCGTAACTTTGTTTCCGATACCCTGCTCATTTTGGCCGCGTTTGTCAATTCCTTCCGCTGCCATTTCCAATTCGTCTTCCTGGGCTTCACTATCATCCTCGGACACTTCATATACCGGGATGTAAAATTGCTTGGGATCCTATTCCATTTTCCCCTTTCCTTTTACGTCCTAACTTGCTCAGCTCTGGTCCCCATCACCAGCGCTGCTTCGCATCCATCTCCCCGCCACTCTTCTTCCTTCCACTACCATTCTTTCTCTATTCTTTGTACCCAGTCTGTGTGCCCCTGCTGCTTTCGTCCTGCTTCCTACGTTGTGCTTTCTCCTGTCTGTATCTTGCCATTGTTCTCCTCTCTCGCCGGTTTCCCTGCATGCGCTATCTCACGTCCCTCTACGCCACCGTGCCTTCCTTATAACTCCCTTCTTAATGTCCTCAGGCTCCACCACCCTGTCCATTCTGTTGTCCCCTGTCCTCTCGCGATCATTTCCCTGTCCTTTGTCTGACATCCTCACAACGCCACCGTCATTCACCCTCCCCCTGCTGTCCTTTCGCTCCAGTCTATGATCCATTGCACCGCTCCTACTACCTGTATCCATCATACTTCGAAACCTGGTGGTGTTGTCCGTCCTTGCACACCTTCGTGTCTTCATTACTCCACCTGCCAACCTCCTCAACCCGATCAGGTGAAAAAAAAAATCTCCTTTTTGCTAGAGTTGAATTGTCGGTTTTGCAGACTACCAAGAAAACACATGATTCAATAAAATTTTTCATGTGTGAAACTCACTTAAAATTATTTTTGGAGATAAAAGGAGTTGGACAAAATATAAAGGTATATTCGGAAATAATTATTGTACTTGTACCCAAAAAGTAGCAAGATGTTGCTAAGGGTCAAGGAAATGTAAATTGGAAAATGACTACTATTTGTTCTCCTGGGAAGTAGGAGTTAGAGCTTTGGGGAAGGCACATGGAAACATAGTTCTTGGTTGGAGGAATGCAATAGCCTTTGATCTATTTCCATCAAGAAAAGCTTATATAAGTATATTATAAAAAATAATACACTTGAATGTGTGCAAAGATGCAAGAGGATATTATATAATAAATTAAATAAGCTTGTTTGGATGGATAAATATATAAGCGTGCACAAAAAATAATACATTTGAATGTGTGCAAAGATGAAAAAGGATATTATGTAATTAATTAAAGAAACTTGTTTGAATGGATAAATATACAAAACATGCACAATAACCCTTATTCACTTGTAAAAATATAGTTTGTTGTAAGCTACTACAGAGAAGAATTATTGCAGGTAAGAAAAATAAATTTATACGTAATTTAACTTGTAGAAAAATAAATGTATACCTAGTTTAGCTTGCTATAGGTAAAAGCACTAGAATCATATCAATTGGCCATGGAAAAAGCAACCTTGGGTAAAGAAATATTAGGGCCTAAAGGAAAACCTTCTCAAACTCCCATGACAAGGGTTCAACATGCCTCTTGCCTAATTTGCATCTGCTCTTGTTCAATGAAAACGATAGTAATAGTAAATTATATACAATCATTATTTAGAAACAAAATATATAGAGTTGACGTGAATATCTAATGTGTACCCATAGAATATAAATAGAACAAATATTATAGTATTTTAAAATTTTGATGGAATCACTTCATTACACATAGTAAGAAGTAAATAGATTGTATAAATTTTTCTTATGAATAAAAAGAAATTTTTACATTGTTGGGGCTATAAGACAGCCAAAACTATTTTCTCATAATTAAATATTCTCACTAAAAAAGAGAGGGTAAATCCCTTGAATTGAAATTGATATACATGCATTGTTTCAAGTGTCGGGCCTTTTGGGAAAATCACTAGCTAGATAACGGTATTATTTACACTCAAACAAAATCAAATTTCCTTGCAGCTAGCATCAAGCAAAAATTGCAACTGACATTGAAACCCTGTAAAGAGGAAGCATTGGATAAGTATTTGAAGGCCGAAGCATAGGCGAAAAAGTGCATGAATTTTTACCTGAAACAATGTCACAAGATAACCCAAGTTGGTCATAGATTAACCAACACATGCAAGAAAGGAATTCCTTTGTTTGTATTGGAATAACTCTAAATTAATCAAGAAAAGAATGTTATAGAGGGTTTTGACATAAGTAGACTCTAACCTTAGTAATATAGATGACATCCTTCAACCCGATACTTTGTTGTAAAGGGAATAACATTAGTATTGTAAATATATGTTTGTACAAAGAAAAATTATATCGAGATGAGAATCAAGTTACGTTTTAATCATAGAGTGAAAATTCTAGAAATATTGTAAAATATTGGAAGGAATTCAATGTATTAAGTTTAGTTCATTTTGAAACCATTGAGAAAAATAGAAATTATGTTGAGATCCTTTGAGGGAATCATAACCAATGTCTGATACATCACAACCACAAAGTTAGAAGTAAAAACATACAATAATATACCAAATATGCAATAATGGCTATACTATAAAAAACATAAGTGAATGTAGAGGAACCAAAGACCTTGTGATGGATTACCAAAGGATTTCATCCATACCACATTTTACAAGGAGTATTTTTCTAGGAGCGTGAGATGGAAATAATTTGTTCACATACATTGCACATAGAATCACATCATCACAAAACATCAGTGTTCAATTTTTGAAAATACTCATTGAGCAAACTGTATTAATTATAGTATTGTTCATTCTTTCAACTACATATTTTGTTGAGAATTCTATGGAACTATGCTATGATGTTGAATCCCATGCTTGTAGATATTTTTCGATATTCATTAGAGTAAATTCTCTTCCATTAACAGTATGAAGAGAGCCAATATGTGATTATTCTTCATATCCAATCCATACATGAAATTCCTTAAAAGTTTTGAAAGCTTGAGATTTACTTCTCAATAAATACATGTTATGAAACCAACCCACAAAAAGACATAAAAGATAAATCAACACATTAGAAATAAGCCTCTTTTAAGGGGAAACCTCCTTTACATTACACATGAAAAATTCTTCGATGATACAATTGACAAGTTTTCCTTTCTTTATATAAGAGTCTAAGGGGTCATGATATAATCAGATCTTATATAACAATATTAATGTAAGCGCACAATAATAATAATAATGGGTTTCTATGGGGCACAACAATAAAAATATGGGACTACATGGGCACAAAAATATAATAAGGTGGTTGTATTAATAGCAATAAGGGGTTACACTGGTAGTATAGGGACCTAACAGTACACCTAAAACATTCCAATGTAATCATCAATACAATTCTTCATACATTTATTTTCATTAGCACAAGGAAAATGCATAAGACCACACAAATTTAAATATATATGTCCAACTTTTCTACATGAATAAACAGGCCTTGCTAGCAAATGTGAACAAGGAACAATAGATTTCTTATACTCCTAGCGAATGTCATCAAGGAGAAAGTTATCCAAACAATTATATGAGACAAAGAAGAAGTTAGAAATGATTATGCATAGCTAAAGACCCATACAAATAAGGAAGTGGAAAATCCCACATATATTTAATAGGATACTCAATTAACATATTTAATGCTTAAAGTAGTTAGGTATAACAAAAGAAGTGTGTTTAGTTCTCATTATTTGGGAATTAAGTCACGCTTGAAGAGGAAGGGTCATGACTAAGTAGAGCGAAAAATGAGATAATATTGACGAATACTCTATGTGCTCTCAGTAGAATAAACAATGTTCCAATGTAAATAAGCCCAATAATTTCCATGTAGTAGAAAAAAAAAATTGTGGCAATATTTAGAGTGGGTTAATATTCCATGGTTTTTTAAAATAAAATATAAGAATAGTTGTCAATTTTGACATTTTTTAATTTATTTTCTCAACGTTTATACTTTAAAACTATTTTAACTTCAAAATCATTAGAACTCTCAATATTTTTACAAAAATATCATTAAACACTTCATATTATGAATATTATGGGGTATTAATGTTATACAAGGTTTATAAGCTTTAAAATAAATTTCCGTCCTTGAAATTTTTGCTACTAGATAGAACCCTTCGAGAAGAAAGAAAAAACATGGCGCAATTGTGGAAAATATATAAAATAATGAAGTGAGTAACAAAGAAGAATAACTTGAGACATTGTTGAATAAAAGTAACATGTGGGGAATAACTAACAAGGAATAAATTTGTGGGTCATTTAATGTTTGCATGTTGGGAGCCTCTGTGACTTAGTAACAATGAAAATCCGCAATGCGAAGGGTGTGTACATTTCATGATATTTTTTCTTTGAAATGATGGAAGACAATTTAGGATGCATAAATGTAGTTATATTACAATTTAGTGAAAGGAAAAATGGATGCTTCTTTTATTCCATTAAAGTTTTTTATGCATGTCCAAGTTTATTTCACCTTCATGGCTTCTTTCGATCAAAATGAGAACTACGGAGTTTCTCATTATACATATATAATAAAAATATGAACATTTTAGTAGAATAGTTGCAATAGGAGGTGATGTAGGTGTTACCTATCCTAAACAATGTGTATTGTTGAACAATTATCTCCTTCTTAATGAAAAGTATTATCTTTCAGATTGAGTGTATACCTATTCTATTAGATTTCCATATACTTTAATGTTTTTCCTAAAATATATTTACTAATTTGTGAATGATCATCAAAAAATATATTTTTACATTGTAATATGTTTCTCTTCCAAATCACGTAGAAGGTGTTTTTCATAGCTCACGCCAATTCAAAGGGGGATTTTCGTGAATAATGAGGTTAGAGAAACATTAATATATGTATAATGGTGTCAACATGTTTTGGTTTGTATCCTTTAAATTCCATTCCTAAATAAATAAATGTGAATGCATTTGAGATTTGCATAATTTTAATAGAAAAATATCTCATATACTGTACATATAAGTGAAAATCAGTGAAGCCATTGCATTGAACTCAACAACACCTTAGATGTCAAAAAAAAGCCTCAACATTTAACTTAGAATTGAGTAGAAAAAATGAAAACAAAAACAAAACAACAAAAAAATATTAGAAGAAATCATATTACAAATATAAATATTAGTGATTAGAAAAATGGGAATGCATAATTTACAAATCTGAAATGCATATAAATAAATCTGTGAAATCATATTTATGATTCTTTAATTTTGTTATGTTGATAGCGTGTATCCCTTGATAGGATTTCTATAATTTTAATTTAATTATCAATAATAAATAGGTTGATGCTAGAGAATCAATAATCAATAATTAATATTTTAATATTACTCATTAATAGAAGGTTAAGACCTATTTAAAATGTAATTATGATCTCCATTCCTTCTGAATTTAAAAAAAAAATATTTCCAAATTAATTTAAAATATACTATATATAGCTTATTTTGACTATAAAATGATTTATTGCTTTTATTATAACTATTTTGACCATATAATCAAATGGATTGAAAATTTTCTATAGCCATCAATCTATGATAAGAATCAAAGCACTAACCCCATTATACATATTGCATTAACGAGATTTAAAAAATTATAAAAGTTAACTAAACTATATATTTATTATTGTTATTATTATTGGAGTTATATAAAAATATGTTTATCCATGTAGTTTCACCCCACAATTATTATGGAAATCCTTTAATTGGAAACATGTCTTCTTACATTACCATGGCTTAGAAATACCGCATTCCCAATATGATGTGTCGATATGCCATTTTATTAAATTAATTAATTTGAGATAATTTAATTAATAGAGTATACCTAATTTTGGTAGAAATCTTATCATTGATATGTCAATATTATAGTGAATATTCCAACACATTCCATGAGGTTTAAATATCTACGATCAGCCTAATAATTAAATTATAACTATGGAAGATTTATTCTTACTATTGAGAATATTTATAGGAATATCTATTTTGTAATTTATTTCCAATTGAAGTTAAAAGAAAATATTAACATAAAATTAAGACAAACAAGGGAAGCCATATAGATCAAATGGATGGAAGTGAATATAAAATTCAATCCGTGATAACCATCAAAATGTGTACCCTATTATTCCTATCACATTTCATAGCTTAAAAAAACAATATAAATTAAATAAATTATAATTTTATTACAAATTATATTTTGGTTATTTATAAAAATAAATAAACTTGCATGCATATTTCAACAACAACAAAAAATCTTAGTGGAAAATTTTAGCAGTGAAATATGTCAATATTACTATGAATGTTCAAACATATTCCATGGGGTTTAAATATATTCCATCAACCTAAGAATTAACTTATAACTATGACGATTAGCATAATTACCGTCTTATGTACTAATTGTTGGACTGCAAAAGGTGGATCATTAATTCTTATTGGAATGTTTATATTTTGTTGTTCTATTTCCTAGTTATAACATTCCAATCAAATCCCCATTTCATGTTTTTCTCTTTATAGCTTAATATTGTTACTATCCAACTTAATATGTCATCAAACCTAGAATGCCTGGATGAAACTTTGTCACTATCAGTTTGCTTGGATCAGGTTTTATATTGATCATCATTTTCTTCTATAATTGTTATCATAGTAACATGGGGTGAATCAAAAGTCAAGTCGATATTGAAGATATTTCTATTCCTGTTGTGTTTGGTTGACTATCCTTCGTCCTCTACCTATGATGAGCTTCCTTCTATATTGAGTTTGTCTAGAGTCGATTTTTTATGTTCCTGTGTTTGCTGAACTACCATCATTTTTTATAGTCATCCTTCAATGAATACATATTTTCCATGTCCAAGAAACTGCAAGATGTCAGGCCCAATAGATTATTCTAGAAATTGTTCTAATTCTCTAGGATTCTTTTCTTTTCTACCCTTTATAGGGTATCCTCAAAAATATTCCATGTGATTGAGTGTAGATTATATTGTTATTGTGGGTCTTCTAGTTGAATACCTAGAAAGATTTCATTCCCATTTATTGTATATGTTTATGTCCTTGTTATTTTCCAACTCTGTGAGTCTTCGCTTGCAATATTCTTATGATATTATGTCGCAGGTACTATGAGGTCAAATTTAAATGGTTGTCTAACTATGCTTTCATTTCTTCTTCTTGTTCAGAATCTAGAAGGATTAAAAGTATATCCCCTTGTTTTTCTTGAGCTTGTGGTGGAATTGTATTATGTTAGATTATTAAATGATCATATATACATTTTGTCAATTGTAGGTTGATACAAAATATCTTTCCGGTCTACATCTAAAGAGTCAACATACCAAAATTCAATTATTTGTAGCGACAATTGAATCTGCGATGAGGGAGGAAACATTTTTTGTATGTGTTGAGGTACTCTCCATCTATTGGAAGATTTTTAAATATTTTTGGAGGAGTAACTAGTGAAGTTTGTTTCATGTCTATCCAAATTACTAAAGAAGGGAACCAAATGGACTTATTAAAATTTTCACATCCATACCGGTTCATATTGAGCATGTCACCAATGTGTCTTCCCTAGTTGTATATTTTTGTCGGCATGATAATTTGACTAATTTATGGTAGAATAGTGAGTTTAATGTTAGAGACTCTACCTATTCATGAAAAATGACTCTCTCTCATTAGGAAAAATTTAGAAATAAGAAAAAAAAATTGAGATATCAAAAACTTAATTTAACAATACATGTATTTAACAGAATAATATAAATATGAATAAATAAGAACCCAATAATGAATATTTATTATTCGTATTGCATTGAATAGTGGAAATAGGAAAAAACCATATAAAAATACACAATTTAAAAATTTAGAAATTTTATAATTTTGAAATACATATAACTAAAAGTGAGTTCGGGGTCAATATCTATAATCAAAACCATTACCATATGTTGTCTCAAGAAAAGTGATTTTTGGGTTAGTATAGATAATCAAAATATCATCTCCAAGATACACAACATTTACTATACTCCTTTCTTATGTGATTGCATTTGGAGTTGCACTTCATTCAACTTTATCACTATGTTATGCCACTTTAAATACATAAAATCTATCATTTTAATGCTATAGTTAATGTTTTAGATATTAAAATTGATGTGTGTTGTAAAATTTCAAGAATTATAATGTCAAGATCGTGAAGTGTACTAGGGGTCATAGTTTCTAGAATTTATTGTGTTTTAAAGCTCATAGTGCACTATGGTTTAATTGATTTTAGAGTTAGTCCCTTAATAATTATCAAGTGTCATTCTTTTTTAATAGTAATAATGGTTAGAGGTTGCATTATGGAAGGGTTTGTAATTATCTATGAGTATGAGTGATCATAGTAAATTAGCTGTTATGGGTCATATTAGTGTTTTGACATTCATAATGGTTTTAGGATAAGGGGCACATATTGTATGAGATATTATAGTGATGAGAGTGGTCAAAGGTTACATTAAATAAGGGGAACAATTTTGTGGGGGTTAATATATAGTTCAATATGTAAAAATATCTAATAATAAATTCATTATAGTTAGTGAATTTAAGGATACATATATTAATATATATTTTTATAGATCAAACTATTATTGGTAACTAATGACTAATGCGTGTTTCCTTATGATTGCGCTCATTGTTTTAATCCAATAACTAACTGGTTGTACTTAAAAAACCCTTATCTCTTTAGTAGCTAGATTTTTGATACTCCTAGTATTTTGCAAGTCTCTTAAAAATATTGAAAAAAATAAGTTATCTCAAACTTTGAAATAAATATTTTATTGATATATTTATCATTCAAATTATCCAACCTAAAAATATTTAAAAATAAAATATAAATTAATTATTTTTTAATTACCAATAAAGAGAATGGTTAATCCATATGAGTTCAATGAAAATGAATATTAAACCATATGATTTTATTTATTAATTAAAAAAAAATATTAATTAAAAAATTTATTTTATTACTAGACTATCCCCAATTTTGGAGGCAGATTCTGACCAGGAAGACTAAGGATAATAATAAAATTGCTCTTCACGATTGGAATTCTTATCTTAACAAGCTTTATGAATCTCCTAATGTCACGGATAATTTGGAAACCCTGCTCACAACGAAAGAAGTCTTCTCTTTAGAAGACATTAAGTTTGGGGTTAATCGCCTCGCGAATGGGAAAGCTAAGGACATTGAAGGTTACCAGGCAGAAATCTTAAAAATTGGAGGCCCTGTCCTCATCCCCCACATACACAAGCTTTTCAATCAAGCTGCTAAGCAAGGGTTCCCTACTCCTTGGACTGAGAGCCTCATTATCCCTATTTTTAAAAGTGGAGATACAAATAACCCCTC
>APFE031435346.1:0-13284 GCA_000404065.3 Pinus taeda
TATCAAATAGAGACAAGTTTAACTGATGCTATTCAAATAGACATAGGTCAATTAAATGGTCTTACTATCGCACTCAGAGTTATGGATTTTCAGTTCATGGGAGGTAGTATGAGCTCTATAGTAGGTGAGAAAATAACCCATCTGATTGAGCGCACTATTGCGGAATCTCTTCCATTAATTATGGTGTGTGCTTCTGGAGGATCATGTATGCAAGAAGGAAGTTTAGTTTAATGCAAATGGCTAAAATAGCTCTGCATTAAGTAGTTTTAATGTGGTCCACTTATGTTATTATGTTTTTTATTATTAATTTGAAATATTATATAATGTACAAAAATTGAACATCGAATCTATAGGAATTCATATATAATTAGAAGCATAAGAATTGTAATTGGTTTAAAGTTGTGGATTTAATTTCTTTATAAATTTCAAATTTGGGTATCATCGAGTTCATAGGAGGACTTATGCTATTTGGAAAAATAAGTCACTTATCCCTATTTATTCAAAAGCATTACAAAATCAAATAAAAGCCCATTTGGAGTCCCAAAAAAAAATTACTTAGAGGATTTTTTTAAAGGGGCCTTTACTTTATCATATTAGATATGCCACTAAATGTATCCTTGAGTTTAATCTAATATTTTTTTAATTCTGACACACTTGGTAACCTATGGTATGTCCATTGATTTAGTGAAGAAAGCATCGTTTCATGGCACATTCTAAGCATGAAACACATCTCTCAAATGTTCCGTATATCCCCATACTAGCATCCTTTTGTACTTGTTTAATACATATGATACTCTTCAATTTGCCCTTAATCTACAACATGGTGGGGCACTCTATCACATGAATTGTTAAAAGGAATTATGCATGAACTATGGACTTTGGATTATGGACCCAAAACTCCACATCAAGTAACAAGATTAAGTATCAAGTCTACTAGGACACTCTATGAAATGATAAACATGAGATTATTGTTTTCTCAAGGTCCTAAGATTGAAATGTTTATAAATTTGATCTCCATGTGTCATCAAATTCATGGGATATTGCTTTATATCATATGATCATAAGAGCTTGGATTCATCCATCCACGGAGACATAAAAAATTGTTCAATATAGTTAATTCCATCTTGATTCTAGGGAGAAAATCATGCAAACTACAAGATAAAGGAAACCAAATTTCCCTTATTGATAAAAAATAATGTCAATTGTGCACTTCATGTTTTATATTACATATAAATTTTCCAACGTGCTTAACCTTAAAGTTCATTCTACTATATAGTCCAAGACCTTGAATGGGTTGTACTCCTTATCTTTTTGATGTATAAATAACTATGTACTTGATGCCCTATTTAACCAAACTTAATAGTTTGTATTACATAGATTATGACTCTATTATCATGACAATAATATAAATATGAACTACATAAAATGTTTGAGGTTCCAAATCTTGAGAATATTTGGAAGTTTAAGTTAGGGAATGTATGAGCCTCGATATTTATGTGAATGCACAAAGATCACACCATGTGGTAGATTAGTTGTGCACTAAATCATTTATCATGAAACCATCAATGACATCAAGAGGGATGCCAATCCTTTTCAAGAAATATCCTATCACTTAGAATATTATCAATGAAGAAAAGTGGGTTTTTTTTTTTTTTTTTTCCACAACCACATATTCACATATGCCACATGTATAGGACATGGAAATTATGCATATCCAATTAGTTATTTATTTGTCATTGACATGATCACAACCACATGGTAGAATTTATTTAGTCCTTTTATAAAACATAAAAGGTAAATGAACAAAAGATCCTCTGTACTTTAAATGTATATGGCCCAATTAAGTCTTCCTCAATCCATCACATCCTAAATCCATGATTCCATGTTCTATTCTCTATCTTTTCCATGCATTTTCCCATTTTTATTATCGAAATCGTCAATGATGTCACCCAATAGAGTCTAATTGGACCATGTGCAACGTTCCATATGCGAGACTCTACAATTATTTAAATGATGTGAGGTTCCTCTTCTTAATACGTGTTCATGTAAATCCTCCATTTTTCATTTGTTGATATGTAAATTGTCATAGATATTCCACTACACAATTTGTCACAAAATATCTACTAAGGATATAATGAAAATTGAAATATACACTATGAGGGTTTATTTTTCCTTATATTTTTTGGAATATTTAATTATTGTGTTATGCTTATACATGCAATATATGAAATACGAAAAATAGATAATAGACATAGATACAATCACTCACAAGAACAATAACACAAGATATGATATGGGAACCATTATGGGAGAAAACCCAGTTAGAAGGTGAGGGTGCTTTACTCTCTCTTTCTATGAATAGAAATGGATGCAAGCACAAAGAAGTTAGACCTCTAGCCCATGGGCTACTATAATAAAAAAAACATATTTTTTCTCTCTCTATCCACTCACAATTACTCTACTCATCTATGGAATAAATTGCACTTGATACAATCTCTTAGTTTTAATTTAGTTGGGTAGAAAAGGAGGAGCAGTTTAGTTTAGTCTAGTTTTCTTTTTGTTCTCTAACTGATGCAGGAGCATTCAGCCCAATAATATCATTGTATTTTAGTAGACATAGGGGGGTCTTGTGTTTCCAAGGAAGTTGGTTTCCTAAGTGTGAATTAATGTAATTATTTAGGCTTTTGAGTGATTTGAATGAGAATAGGATTTAATTGAATATTGTGAGACATATTTGTAAATATTCTTAAATATAGGAGAATATGAGAGATTTAGGATAGTTGAGAGATTGAGGGATTTGAGAATTAATTGTAAAACTCAGATTAGGAGTTATTTCATGATTTTGAGGATTGGAGAGGATCCTTAGGGATGAGGAAGAGATTATAGGATTTTGTTGAGAGGTTTATGGATCTAAAATAGGAATTGGTTTTAGAATCGTTTTGTATAAATGTAAACCTTAAAGGCATAATTAGAGGTTAGATAGGTTAGATGGTTGGATAGATAACCAAGCTAATTAGAGGGTGACTGTAAGCCTATGGGAAGATTGTAAACAGAGGCCACTAATTAGAAGAATCAGGCCAGAAAGGGATGGAGAGTCTCAATATGTAATCATTTGTTTATATGTTTATATAAAGAGAATTCGATTATGAGTGTGTAACTGTGTGATTCAATATGGAACGATAAATTTTGTGTGTATTAGAGATTTTGTATAATATATGTATGTAGGCAGAGTTCGACAGAATACACAGTGAAGAAGAATGAGAGAGAGAATCATAATGGAGCATGAACCAATTTCAGGATCAAAGTAATAGCCAAGAATGACAGCGATTAAAGAACACAGAATTAAGCTCAGGAGGGAGTCGCGCAGCGGAACAACAGAGGGATGGGAACCATCGAAGAAACCCTAAACCTCAAAGAACATTGAAGAAATGGCGTATGTCCAAGTAACAAGAAGAATAGAGGAGTGAAGCCTTATTGCACAGGGGTTGTTGGATCTAACAGATCAATGGACGAGATCAAGTCACATGGAACAGAGCTATTATTATCGCGTCACAACTTATCATAGGAGTGAATGAACCAGCCTTCAGGAAATTGCAATTGCGACATGTGAGATCCTTGTGAACCATTGGATCACGTGCCCTGATCAACAGTGAAGGAACTTTAATAAATCTCACATTGCAATGTTTCGTTGATGAGCGAACTAACCTTGGCCACAAGTGATTGCGATATGCGATTGTGATGTCTGATGCGATCGAAGGTTTGATTGCATCGCAAATATCAATGGAAGATAGACCTTATCCCTTAACCAATGCGACATGTGATATGCAAAGGTGCGATGGAGCGAGCCGCTAAATTTTATGAAGTGTGATAGAAGAGCGGACCCGAGAAAGTAATGACTATGGTTTATGTTTATTGAAGTCCTGGAGTGTTATCATATCCCGGATGCAAAAGGAGGAGTCTTAAGAGTCCCATGAAACCCCAAGATGGTGATTGTGATAAGGGAGCTTGGGTAATGTGCAAAGTTTGTGGAAAGCGCGAAAAAGGTATGGTTATGTATACTTTGTGAATATTTCTATTATAAAAGGATTATAATAGATATAACACCGATAGAAGGTTGTGAGGTTTAAGTCCATAAATAACCAAAGAATAAGAGTGGGAATTGGTTATATGTGCGGCATAAGAATTAATGGGAGTTCATGAGGGTGCATTAGATAATAATGAAAATTTGATGAAAATGATGTGAATGAGTCTCGATGAAAGGATGAACGAAGGGTAGACTATGTTGAGTTAATAAATCATTCTACAAAGATTTATTAAAGGGGCCTTAAACCATTAAGTGTTGAAGATTGAACTCGGTGGAGAGTTAAAATTCCTATTGCAAGACAAATATATGAATATTACATGTAGAATGTGGGTATACACAGGTTTTCCTGTGTCAAAATGGTATCAGAGCAGAATTGTGATTGAAACGTTTGGTATTAAGGCAACATAAAGAAATTCCATGTGAACATTTCTTTGAAAAGATTTTAGAACATAGTTATATTCTGAAGGTGCGTATATAGGCGAATGGTGATGTGTAAGCAGGCAAGGGAGATCAGATTCTAATCTGACCAATAGTAAGCACACATAGGTAAGGTATAGCAGAATATTAGAACTTGCAGATGCAAGAGACAGTCTACAATCCATTCAAAGTACATAAAATGGTGGAACAAGATCATGCAAAGATCTTGAAGGTGAGGTGATATGTTTGTTTTAATTTCATATGAATATTGGAGATGTGTGGTTTTTATATTGATGCATAGGTAGCGACATAAGAAGGTGAGAAGGTTGCAGTAATCTCGAGCGAGGAGTGCTCGAATTGGTTCCAGAGGAAAGAACCAGAGAAATGTTAACAGACTGAGCTCAAAGGAGAGAAGCTTAATGAGGCATATGTAGCAAGAAGGAGACATGTTACTGAAAAGGTATTGTTGTATATCAAAAAGGCAATTCCAAAAAGGATGTGGGTAGAATTGATAAGTAATGAAGCAAGTTGGTAAGACTTTCTAAGTAAAAGAAGAGATGGTCGGAACCAAGTATTTCATGGTGATTGAAATACAAGAGAACAATTGTGTTCTTGAGAAGTGTAGATGAGTTAAAGCCTAGAAGGAGCAGAGAAGAGTGCTCAAAGGAGGTTCTAGAGATAGAGAACCAAGTTATTTCCAAAAAACTGAGTACAAAGGAAAGCTTGGTGAGGTAAGTGGCAGCAGGGAAGACTTGCTATTGCAGAGGCTTTAATGCAACTCATAGTAGGAAGTGAGTAAATAACTCATAGACATGGAGAAGAAGATGACTACTGATAGTAATAGTGGAGGTTCTGAGGAAGACCACAACACAAGAAAGTTGAAGAAGGAGGATGCCAAGACAAATGGCAAGAGGATGAGTCAAGAGGAACTTGACAAAGAGATTGTTGGGATGAAAGAACAACTCGATGTATTGATGATGATACTAGAGGAAAGCTAGAGACAAGGTTGGATCTTAAAGAAGAAGCCAGTAATGTGGCATAAGTTGCAGAGAAGGCTACAACAGAGGCAAGTCAGGTGGCTGATGGAAAAACTTAGAGAAGCTGAGTTGGAAATGGAAGTGTCTATTTGTGAACTAGAGCAGGGTGAAGTTCTAGGTAAAGATGAAGACTTGAAGACTAAAACTTCGAGTGAGACCAAAGAGTCACATGATTTTAAATATGACAATTTATGTATGTTTACAGGTGAAACACGTGAAGGACGACAATTTTCTGATATTGACATAAAGAAGGAAGAATATTGGCAGAATATAAATTATGATCTAAAAGAAGAAGTGGAGAAGGATATCAAGCAATCAAGTAAAGGACTTGATGAGATTGAGGAGAAGACCATCGAAGTATTTCTAACATGGAACAACATGAGGAATTGGTGATTGAATCATCAAATGAGATTATGAGGTCTTGTGGTTTTACAATTGACAAGGTATGCGTGGATGTAGGTATTGTAGAAGATAAACCATTTTATGGAACTATCTTGAATGAAGTTGAAAGTTGCCAAGTAAAGTATGATGATGAGTATGTTTCAAATGAAGATCAATTTGAGTTATTACAATAGAAGGAGTTCATAATTTTAGTAAGGATGAGACAATTATGACTTATGATAAGAAATTTTCTATTGGAAAGAACAACGAGAAATTGATTTTCTTAAATGACCAAAGGGAGAGTGATGGACAGACATTTAAAACTATCACAGATATGGAGGATCAAAATTTTATTCTAATCAAGAAGGAAGAATTGGTGTCAACAAGAAGCTATACTTGTGACAAAGAAGAAGATAGTGAGGATGGTACAAAAATTTTAGGAGAAATTTCAGGTGAGATGGAAAATTTATGGCAAGAGTTAAGTCTTTTGGAGAAAAGGCTCGAAAACCAAAAAGTAAGTGTTCATATTGTAAAGCCAGAACTGGATGAGAGTGACGAAGTTCACTATAGTGGACAAGGACCAAAAGATATTATTGAAACAGATGGTGTGGAGGAGAGACTAGATGACAGTCTCGTAAATTCTTTTGAGAATTCAAAACAACATACTAATGTGCTGACAAAGGGGGAAGAATTAGAGCAGCAAGCTGAATTGTTTCCAAAGGGAGAAAAGGTGCAGAAGCCTTATGGTTTTTATTTTAACAATTGTTTTATGAGTGCAGGTTTAGTTGTAGATGCTAGAGGAAATTTGGCACAGATGAGTAGCCAAATAAAAACAAAAGAAGAAGATTCCGTGGAAGAATTTAATCCATGGAACATAGATGTTCGATTGCTGGAAAGAATTCTGGAAAGTCGGGACTTAATGCAGAAAGAAATAACCATGAAAGAGGGTAAGGATGAAAGGGAGGCAATCAGGATAAGCGAAGAAAAAGTAAGTGTAGGAGAAAGAGTAAGTGATAGCTTTCAACAACTTCAAGAAGAAAAACAACAGACTACAAATTTAGTGGACAGTAGCAACAACCTAAAACAAAAAGCAAAAGGTAGAAGTAAGTGGTGGAGTTTGGACCAGTCTAAGGATATACTAGAAACAGAGATTGAATAATTATGGCAGTTGATGATGAAACAATTCGTATGGACGAGATTGATAGTAGTTGTAAGGATGATCAATCAGAGTATAAACTTGATTGACAAGGAGAGGAATATGAAACATAAGACAACATACATACAACAACAACAAAGGTGCAAGGCATTTGGGCAGTTACAAACTAAAGTTTGGGACCCTGGAGGTTTTATATCAACTTATGAACACACATGATCTGGAGATCATGAATGTTTTCTACTTTGGGAGTCTCATGCAGGAGAATTCAGCCCAATAATATCATTGTATTTTAGTATACATAGAGGGTCTTGTGTTTCCAAGGAAGTTGGTTTCCTAAGTGTGAATTAATGTAATTATTTAGGCTTTTGAGTGATTTTAATGAGAATAGGATCTAATTGAATATTGTGAGACATATTTGTAAATATTCTCGAATATAGGAGAATGTGAGAGATTTAGGATAGTTGAGATATTGAGGGATTTGAGAATTAATTGTAAAACTCAGATTAGGAGTTAGTTCATGATTTTGAGGATTGGAGAGGATCCTTAGGGACGAGGAAGAGATTTTAGGATTTCGTTGAGAGGTTTATGGATCTAAAACAGGAATTAGTTTTAGAATCCTTTTGTATAAATGTAAGCCTGAAAGGCATAATCAGAGGTTAGATAGGTTAGATGGTTGGATAGGTAACCAAGCTAATTAGAGGGTGACTGTAAGCCTACGGGCATATTGTAAACAAAGGCCACTAATTAGGAGAATCAAGCCAAAAAGGGACGAAGAGTCTCAATATGTAATCATTTGTTTATATGTTTATATAAAGAGAATTCAATTCTGAGTGTGTAAGTGTGTGATTCAATATTTAATGATAAATTTTGTGTGTATTAGACATTCTATATAATATATGTATGTAGGCAGAGTTCGGCAGAATACACAGTGAAGAAGAATGAGACAGAGAATCGTAATGGAGTGTGAACTGATTGCAGGATCAAAGTAATAGCCAAGAATGACAGTGATTAAAGAACTCACAGAATTAAGCTCAGGAGGGAGTCACGTAGTGGAATAACGAAAGGACGGGAACCATCGAAGAAACTCGAAACCACAAAGAACATTGAAGAAATGGCATAAGTCCAAGTAACAAGAATAATAGAGGAGTGAAGCCTTAATGCATAAGGGCCGTTGGATCTAACAGATCAACGAACAAGATCAAGTCGCATGGAACAGAGCTATTAATATCGCATCGCAACTTATCATAGGAGTGAATGAACCAGCCTTAAGGAAATCACAATTGTGACATGCAAGATCATTGTGACATGCAAGATCATTGTGAACCTTTGGATTCTCTGCCCTGATCAACGGTGGAGGAACTTTCATAAATCTCACATCACAATGTTTTGTTGATGAGCGAACTAACCTAGGCCACAAGTGATTGTGATATGCGATTGTGATGTCCAATGCAATCGAAGGTTTGATCGCATCACAAATATCGATGGAAGATAGACCTTAGCCCTTAACCAATGCAACATGTGATATGCGAAGGTGAGATGGAGCAAGCCGATAAATATTGCGAAGTGTGATAGAAGAGCGGACACGAGAAAGTAATGACTGTGGTTTATGTTTATTGAAGTCCTGGTGTGTTATCGTATCCCAGATGCAAAAGGAAGTCTTAAGAGTCCCATGAAACCCCGAGATGGCGATTGCGATAAGGGAGAATCGAGTAATGTGAAGAGTTTGTGGAAAGCGTGAAAAAGGTATGGTTATGTATACTTTGTGAATATTTCTATTATAAAAGGATTATAATAGATATAGCACCAATAGAAGGTTGTGAGGTTTAAGTCCGTGAATAACCAAAGAATAATAATGGGAATTGGTTATATGTGCAAGCATAAGGATTAATGGGAGTTCATGAGGGTGGTTTAGATAATAACGAAAAGTTAATGAAAATGATGTGAATGAGTCCCGATGAATGGATGAAAGAAGGGTAGAGTGTGTTGAGTTAATAAATCATTCTACAAAGATTTATTAAAGGTCCCTTAAACCATTAAGTGTTGAATATTGAACTCGGTGGAGAGTTAAAATTCCTGGGGCAAGACAGATATATGCATATTACATGCAGACCGTGGGTATACGCAGGTTTTCCTGCATCACTAACATAATGTAGTTATGGAATAGTCAAGTGACAAGCCTTTTAGAAAGTCTACCTTATTGTTTGGGAAAATATTGGAAAATGGTGAAAAGTATACTTCGAAAACTTTTCCTTTTCTCAAAGAATCAGTTTCAAGTATTTAACAATTTTAATGTTGAAATTTTATTGAAATACTTGTTATGAATCATTTCCTTTTTGGGTGGCTCTATTTTATAGGCTTAATACTTGCCTTAGTTTAGGTTCAATAAATTTGATGATCATAGGTATATATGAACTTTGATAAAGATGCAACTTCTTCATTCTCTTCAATCTTTATCATGAGAGGAGATTACTTCTTTAAAACATGGACTTTGGAAAAAATTGAGATCTATAAGGTAAACCATAATGTGATTCTCCAAAGTACAATTTTTCATATGTTTACTCTCATCTTCTAGTAATTTTCATTTTGATTTTATTTCTTAGCTTTGTTTAGTATTTTCTGATCTAAGCTCTGGTTTTGCAGGTATTTTTAGTTTCATTGAAGGTTTGTTTTTGTTGGTACTTTAGATCAGAAATCCCTAAACTTACTTTGCAAGCCTTCTAGCTCGACACAACAGTTATGATGATGCTCAAATTGCAAACAAGTTACTTCAGGGATTCTTTGTACCTTACCCTATTTCCATTCATCATCTTGTTCTTCGGTTTTTCAAAACTTATTTTGAGCCTCATATTTAATATATAATCATTAAGGCTTAACTTTGAAGCAAGATATTTCTAAGGCAAGGGGCATCTTGATGTAACTTCATCTGTTACTCATAAATGCTCATATTTATGATTTCCTTTTGAATAAAATACCTAATCTATTCCATACCATGCAAGAAATAATTAATCCTGGTCCCAACATAAATGAAAACACACATATAAATTTTATACTCTTCCTTTATGTGGAGATATCATTCCTCATTTCACCTCGTTTGGGTTTTCATGTTTTCATGGCTTATTTTTACCTTTTTTTTTGAGCTTGTTTTCTTCCTTTCTTAGGTAGTCTACAAGTTTTCATTATTCTTACTTTAGATTGGGTTTTTTTGTAAAATTTGTGTAGTCTTATGTTTGCACTCTTTATAGTATTTTGAGTTTATTTATACTCAGAGTTTTATTGTGTGATGTTTTCAAAATTTAGATGGGGGAAATCCTTTTCTTAGCAACATCAAATGGTGGCTATGGAAAATCTATGCCCTGTCATTAGAATGGGTTTTCTTTTATCAAGAATCCATTGTTACTAAGTTTCATTCCACTTACATTGACCCAATATCTTTAGAGGAACTCTTATATTTGTTCCAAGTAGTATGGTTCACCTTTTTAAATGGAGGAATCCACTCTAGTCTATTCCTTGAATCCCTCCATTATCCCTTCACATTTAAATTAATACTCTACATTGGTAGTTTTAGGGAAGGCTCATGAGATCAAAATAAAATTACAACATCCATTTTCTTTAAGTAAAAACACCTCTCGTAGCACCGCACTCTATTCACCATGCAAACAATGCAATTCTCCAACTAAGAAATCAAAAGGGTGGGAGCACAAGAGAGATGAGAGAACCAAAAGGTATGGGAAGTATAAGTAAACTCGTTGGGGCCATGGATGCTCACTAGTAATGGGTCCATGGTTGTATGGTGCTGAGACATCCTCGTCAGGGCTATGGACGTGTCAAGAACGATCCTCTAGGGTCAATTTTTGGGTTAAAAGCCCAAGTTTTGGGGTTAAAGGCCCAGGTTTTGTATAAAGAATGTAAAGTCTCTGCATTTTGTGGTCACAGAGCGTGAAGATGTAAAGAGTCAACAAGGGTTTTTGCCCTTAGTTTATGTAACTTGTGTCGAATTTATGAGATCCACCCTTGGTCTATGGACCATGGGATTGTATAAAAAGGGAAGTCTTAGAAGAGTCTAAGGCAGCCTTTAGTGGAGATTGATGAATGTAATGGGTCTGTTAGAGCTAAGAGTGAAGACTCTTATCATAGGAGAGAGGCTCTGTAGTTGTGTGCGCAGAGACCTAGGGTAGAAGTCCGTAGTTGAGTGCGTGGATCCCTGCAGTTGTGTGCCCAGGGTAGTTAGAGTCTGTAAAGGAGATCTGAACATCAATAAAGAGAATTATTCTAGAATTACCTGTGTATGAGCTATTTTAATTTTTTTATCAATGAATGTGATAATTTTATGTTGAATGTTGAGGTTATGATTTAATACTGTATTGATGTGCGAATCTATGTATTTTACTTTGTTATATGAATGCAAGTAAGAATATCTATTTACGCGAAGATAATCATAATGCATGTTGAAGTTATCCACTACTTAAGATGATTTGGGTAAATGTTGAGCCTCAAACCTACACTTCTTTACACATCCTCCCAACTTCTTTTTCCTATTCATTTCCCTATTTTGCCACTCATTCCCTCCATCAATCTGCTCAAATCGTTGTATTTTAGGACTTTTTACATGGTTTTCTAATTATGCTAATGACTGTGTTTGGTTTAGAATTTTGGTTCAAGGTGCTGCGTTTCCGCAGCTCATACAGGGTTTACGCAGGGTTTTCCGCAGTTGATCTCGGTTTCCGCAGCCAACCCCGGATTCCGCAGCTGTTTTATTAAATGCTATGTTCTAGGTGTCCTCCGGGAAGAAGAGCCACATGGGCAAGTTCGTGGAACCAAGGACATGGTGTGTGTCCCTCCAGATCATCCAAACTAGTCATCCAAGCTCGTGGTCAACGAGGATGCAACTTCGGTCAAACAGAGGTCATTGGCGGTGGCACGGCTCTACGTGTTCTGTTTTAGAGCACGTGAAGAACAGGTGGCATCATCCTCAGTTATGAAGGTAGTGGGAAACATAATCCAATAGCAGATTGAATGCCCACAATGACCGTTGCCTAGATCCGAGGACGTAGCAAGACTACGTGTTTCTATTCAGCTGTTCGAATTACTTAGATTTCGCTAAGTTAGTTCGCCTTATGCAATTATAAATAAAGCGTCTTTAAACGCTGGACAAGTTAGTTGTTAGATGCTGTTATATACTTTTGAACTCCCACTGTATTTTCCATTTCATGCATAATCTATGAGAAGACTGTTATTCCATTTACGCGTGTGATTGATCTTTGAAACGGCTGGAGTAGGCAGAGGGACCCTGTTTACTAAAGGCCTGTACAGTGTTTTTAATTTCTCGCATTTCGTTTTCTTATTTCATGTATATAATGCCTTTAATTGCTGCGTTTTAATAGTTGTACATACATTTCAATTTCTGCTTGTTTACATTTCTGTACTTTTTCATGACTGATCAGTGTGTTATGCAGGTTTCTTAGATGTGCCCGGGACAGTTTCATGCTTTTCTTTTGCACAACTAACGACATGTGTGATCATCTTGCCTATGTTGCTGACCTTCTTTGTTTTGCAGCCTTTATTTCTTTATTATCACTTAGTTAATTTTCATATTTGCTTTATGTTTGTAGATATCAAGTTGTTTATCTATTGATGGTCTCTCCTTCATAACTTAATATCTTTATTGAGGACCAAAACATTACTTAGCACAGCTTGATTTAGTCATTCAAGAACTCACAATTGCTTGACTTGTTTTTAATTGTTTATCACATGATATATTCAGTTAAAAAGGCAAAAGGTTAAGAAGAAGTTAAAGTATTTGTGACTAGTCTTTCTTTTAGATAGATTTACTTTAGTTTCACATTGCGTAGTTGTTATTTGACATAGATTTCATTTGCATTTCCTTGCAGCAACAGAGGCACTAAGCCAATTTCATTAGTCTTTTATTTGATGCCTTTACTTTCCTTTAAGCATTGATTCCATTTCAAGCTTTCTTGTAGATTACTTTTAAGTTGTAAAAAGCACATCACAATCTCACACACTTCACTCACTTTATTTTGAGTTTTAAAAAGCACATCACAATCTCACACACTTCACTCACTTTATTTCGTCACATCACATTAGGAGAGATATACTTGAAAATAAACCTAAAAAAGTTAAAAACGACAAAAGCTCAAGAAATAGTTGCCTAAGTACATATAGTACACCTCACTTCATCAGCTTACGAGCCC
>APFE031435350.1:0-42738 GCA_000404065.3 Pinus taeda
ATATATATATATTTGTATCAACAAAAAAACTATTACAAAATAGTGGAATCTTGGAATCACTTGACATGTTTTTCCCACCATACAACCCATTATGTAACTGATACAAACAAATCATTAAAACAATCAAGTGTGAAATATAAAATATGATTTATTGCAAAAACTATAGTGGCAGAAGGTTATTTTCTTATGAACACAATTTGCAATGTACCAGTAAAGAGGCAGATGGCAAGGTAGATTGCACATTTTCAAGGGATCTTCTTGAAAAGTTTTTCGAAAAACTTTTGTAGATATCCTTTGTACAATTCAAAGAAAACGTCTTGGAGACTGCCTTCTTGTTTTTGGATTCTCTATAATTGGAACCTTTATAATTTCAATGCAGAATGTCATTGTCAATATCAAAAAATATATGACATCCTTGATTACTCTATTATAGTATGGTTTGGTCTATTTTGTACATTTTCAGTCTTCGCACGAATTATGCGAAGAATTCTAGGATAAATATTTCCATGAAATGTTGTATGGCTCTGAATCGTATGATAGTGAACAAACATATTAATTAACCATGACTTTTCCAAGCACTTCTCTCACCATGTATTCGACAAGAGTTTTGAATCTTAGGGAGTTTTGAATCTTAAATTTGGTTTGAGTTCTTAATTCTATGGATCTCTTGGTTGATGTGTCTCATTGTGTTAATGAATACATAATGGACCCGAATTTTGTTTTTTACTACTCAAGTTTTTTAATGTATAATTCTTGAATGGTTGTGATGAAATTGACTCCTTGTATAAGTTGTAGCATTTGCATTACTCGTTGTTAATTTATTTATCACAACTTCTTTATTTAATATTTACACTGAAGTATAAATAATTGGGTCTCTTTTTCAACATGAATATAAATTAAGTATTTGGAACTTTATCACGGGTTGTGCAAAGCAATAGAACTTGTCGTTCTACCTCCACGCATGTCTTATCTCCGTGCATGACTTTTTCGACATATACTTTACTTACACTAGTTTGAGTTGGACTTTTGAAGCAAGAAGACTTATAACTAGAAACTATAGACATTAAGTGTTATTACTAATTTTACACTTAATTTTTATATAAATAGCATTGAATTTTCTTAGGGGTATACAAAATTTAATAAATTCTTCCAATAAATAATTTTTAAATTTAAAGTGAATTTACAATTTTTGCATTTACCCTTCACTTACATGCATTGAAATAAAATATAAAATAATGTGACTTCATGCTTCTATGACTTCAGCTAGAGTCATAAGTATTCTTGATTGAACAATCTTGATAGGTAGAAAAAATGGGAAATTGAATTCTCCGACTAGGAAAATCTTTACACACAAGTCTAGATATATGTTGAGGTCCTATATCGATTCATAGATTCAGTCCCTTTTTATATTTATTGTCAAACCAGGGTCCATCTGGTTATTTCAAGGTTATCATGCAAGGTCTATGCAGGCTACAAGATCCCTACCCAATATTGATAGATTACAAAATACAAAGTTGTTGGTCCAAAAGCATTCTAAGCAATCCAACATAAATTAACAAATCAAGTAACAATAATCTTTAATAACATCAACCTTGAGTAACATCAATCCGGAGTAACAACAATTTTGAGTAACAACAAGGAAATAATATCAATCATAAAAAGTTAATGATATCAATATAGGACATACCTATACCACACAAACTATATTACAACAACACCTGATTGAAAGAGTGGGCCCAACTCTTCGATCAAGGTCGTGGCTGAAAAATTATAGAGTACACCAAGTTAATGATTTGTTGCTACTCTTATTGATTCATAAAAAGGTTACAAGCTAAGTTCTGTTGTTATAAGTGAAAGCAATATCACCATGTTATTCTCAGTTGTGCCATACTTATACACAACTGTCATTACATGAAATAGCATAACTTAACAAACCCATAAACTGTGGTGATCCAACCGTCCCAAAAATATAAAACAGTTCCTCAAATAAAAAACAGAATCAAAAGATAGTAATATAGCTCGGTTTGCCAGTTATCTGAGAGGTTGGTCATTTAATGGTTCAACCCTTGAATAGCATCACTAATTCACAATCGGAAGCATCACGATGGGTCATGTTCCATCAAACGATGTCTAGTACGAATTCTTGAGTAATTTTTAAAGAATCTTGTCAGCAAGTCATTTAAGTATTGTTCCCCTATGAGTACCGCTTCATTAATAAAAAATTCAAGAATACATGCCAACATGTTATAGCTTTCATTAATTAGGATACAAATTAACCTCATAAGATCTATAAAGTGGATAAAAAGGGATAGGTGGAAGTACGTAAAAATGGGTTATTTCATCGGTCAGCATCTCCCCCCAACTGCGTTGGTTGTATGTCCTCATGCATACCGCTTCCGGTGTAAATCAAGATTTTACCCATTGTGACTAGCATGGAGTTGAGTGAGGTCATATTGTTTTCCCATATTGGTCCCAGGTACCTAGTATCCATTTTTGTGAATAATTTCCTTCCACCAATCTTCATCCACTTCATAAGTTGGCTCATAGTGATTACAAGGTAACCAGATAATAGGAAACCATAACCTTAACCCTGGCCACTTAACTCCACAATGTTGCATGCAAGAAATATATCGTGGAATTTTGTCAAGTTCTCTTAAAACATTGGAAGGCCTAGAGGGTTCCCGTGCCCATACTCCTGACGATGAAAATATCCAACGTTTCTAACAGGCATCCTTAGCTTCCTCCATAAAGGTATAAATCTATCTCGTGCACAGGTCAACACACCATCATTGTGTCACAAGAATTCATTCCTTTCGACTCTCTAACTTGAGAAACTAATGATGTTTAGTAAAAATAGTCCTAGATTGGAAGTTCTCCATCCTAACCATCAATGGACAGTTTTCTTGATTTGCCTCAAATTTGTTATAGGCCTTGTTCCATTTAACTTGATTTATTACAAAAGATGTAAAATCCCTTAATTGGATATCTCCTACAAATGGTAGCAGATTAAATGTTTGATCATGTCTTAGAATATAATCATGCATATAGAGCTCACATAACAAGTTTTGGTGAACATAATTATTAGACCTCAAAATCCTTAACAATTGCATGGGGTCTTCTATTTTATGACTCAAATCTTGGTGAATGCTCTCGAAACAGAAAAATAGATACTGCTCATGATGAAAACCAAAGTAACTGTTAGCAGGGGACCTACATGCCAACATTTCGTGCGCTAAAATAAACATCTCATTCTTATTAGTCTTCAATAACTAAACCTATTACTGCAATTCTCTGATTCTCTTTTGTAATATTTCTCATTGTTTCTGATATTTTTCCAATTGAGTTATATAGTTGGCGAATCCCCTTGCCGCATTCTCTCAAGTTTCTCTTACCTATTCTTGATGAGCCTCCGTGGGGATTTCCCCATGCTAGAAACTAAATGAAGTGGCTTTCTACTTTTGAATTGCTGCTAACAAAATGAAATCCTGTGCTTCTTCAAGGTGGACAATTCCCTTGGTTTGTGAGGATAGTGAGAATACCTCTCCATTCTCTATCTTTGTAGATGTCTATACTACCTCTTTGTCCTCTATCTGTGTAGATGTCAATACTACCTCTTTGCCTTCTGTCTGCACAACTAATTAAATTTCCCTGTTGGTTCTAGAAGTTGCGGTCATTTGATCGTGTTTGAGTTTTCATTTCTCTTTTTCCCGCCTCTGTAATCATTTCACCTGCTTCCTAAGATTTGAAATTTCCACCTTTAAAAAAATTTCCACCTGTGCTCTACCATTTATTTTTGCAAATCCTCCAATCGATTCTTGTGTTATTAAATTTTCCTCCATTGGTTTTGAAGCCGGTACTGGTTCTTGTGGAGAAATATCGGCCTCACGCCCTTCTTCAACAACTCCTAAAAACTTAAAATCGGGAGGAAGTATTTCTGATGTACCGAGTTTTGTTGTCACGACTGTAGAGGTAGGAGAGGGGTGTTTTCTTAATCCTCTCAGCAAAGAGGCCATAAAAGGTGAGCAAGGGGGAGTAATTTAAGTTCCCATGCTGCCAACATCCTATGTCTCTACCCCTAATTTCCTTATCCATTTCCTAAGTCATCTTGTTGATCCTGCATTTCTTCATCCCGTTGCTCCTCCACTTCCTCCAACATATGTTATATTTCTTCTTCCTCAGGAAATTCCTCCTCTAGCCTTACGACCATCATAGCGATAAATTCTTCCTCCAATAATTCTATCAGTTGTTGCCAAGCTACAGGGGTATGTAACAAGGCATGTATTACCAACAATCTAACAAGTCCATGATTTGTAAGGGTGGCCAATGCCTAATGCAACCGGTTTGCAGATCGGGCCATCAGTTGCAAATTGCTTGAAAAGAAGAAGGAAATGTTTACAACATGCAACTAACGGAATCAAAGACTAGCTAGGAGCTTAAAATGATATTTAAACAAAACATAAATTTGACCTTCACAAGTGATGTACTAGATTAATAAGTATGCAACATCTCACCAAAGTCATGATAGTGATTTTCTATCATACCCATTTCCTTTCTGCACCACATTTTCTCTCGCTTGTAAGAAAAACTCTGGAAGCTATAACAAGGTTGTTCTTCTAATAAACCACTTTTTCTTCTCTTGTGATAACCCACTGACCGTTGTAATGACTTCTTCAGTCACTTGAATTTTCAACCTGTGGACCCTTGACCTATTTCCCTCTAGATCAATGCAAATTCAATTGCTACCCCTTCATCAAATCCTTGTAATCGCTCAAAATAAGTGTGCAAGCTATCATTTTGAAAAATATTTCATACTTTTGGTTGGATCTATATCTTTTTTGTATTCTTAAGTTCATGTTTGATAGCCTGGCCACCCATTATACCTATTAGTTACCCTGTAGTAGTATTAAGAGTAACAATGAGTTGTTGATGGAACAATTGGCCGAGAAACTACACGGTAGGGCAAATGGTGACAAGGGAAATGATTTTGGAAGAAGGTTATGGTAAAAAATAAGTAATCATGGTAATCATTTCAATACATTGGGAATAAACACAAATTAATATTCACATGTGAGTATGTACATGGTGTATTTTCCAATGAATGTTGGTATGTGTGAAGGATACAGATGGAGATATGATTCGAGTGGGTCATGAAGCAATATTTAATGGTATGAATGAATGATAATGATGAAGTATTTATTGGTATGATTGAATGGTTAAGTGGTATTAATGAGGTACATGTAATAATGAAAATGGTATCAATATTTAATTAAATGCCATATAGTCTCCCCCCCAAAAATAAGGTATGGTCGCCCTTGGCCTTGATTGGTCATGTCATCATTGAAAATGTCATTAAATTCACAGATTCTTTCGGGGACATACCTAGTGACTTACCTTAGTGGAGTATTAGCATCAATGGAGTATCAGAATCAACAGAGTATCAGTACTAGTGGAGTATCAGCATCAACAGAATGTAAAATCGGCAGAGTATCAGCACCAGTGGAGTATTAGCATCGATAAAGTATCAACACCATTGGAGTATCAACATCGGCGGAGTATTGGCACCAATGGAGTATCAACAATGTCATAATGATGACATTGAGATGCTGCAATAGGAGTAGCAGTATGGAATTTAGGGAAAAAAAGGCACTGCAACTGGAGTAGTAGCAGGGAAAGGGAAAAAGGGAATTGTAATTGGAGTAGTAGCAGGCAAAAGGGCATTGTAACTGGAGTAACAGTAGGGAAAATTAAAAAGGGTGATGCAACTAGAGTAGCAACACGGAAAGGGAACAATGACACTATAACTGGAGTATCAACAGGAAAATGGAAAAATGGAATTGCAATTGGAGTAGCAGTATGGAAAAGGAAAAAGGGCGTTGCAAATGGAGTACCGGCAGGGAAAATGAAAAAGGGCGCTACAACTAGAGTAGCAATAGGTAAAGGGAAAAAGGGCGCTACAACTTGAGTAGAAACAAAACTTTATTTTATATATATGTTCTTAAATACACACACACACACACACATATATATTGTTATTTATTTATTCAATAAGAGGTGCAGAGGAAGAATTTCCCGTGCGAACGAATTCAAAACTAGAATCATTAGAAAATTGTCTAATGAAGGAGTCCCCAGAGGTCAGATGGTGATACAACTTGAGGAGATGTCCATTTTGAAGTAAAGGAGTATGTGCATCATATATTGTTATGAGTTTAACACTTCCATTGTTAAACACTGTGTCGACCTCATATGGACCCATCCAACTTGAGCAGAACTTGCCTTTAAAATACTTGAATTGTGAATCATAGATTAATGCCCAATCACCTTTTTGGAACATCTCTTCTTAATAAATTTATCATTCCACTTAGTTCATCATTGTTGGGTGGTGGAAGTGCCCCCTACAACTACTAAATGGATTTCATCTAAATCATTGAGTTGACTGAGCCAGTGTTTCTGAGTTGTAGTAAGATCCAGGCCTAATTCAATAGTTCTCCTAAATTTTTTGACTTTGAATTCAATTAGGAACAGAGGGGACTTCCCATACACAAGTTCATATGGTGAAAACCCTGTTGTATTCCTCCATGTGGATCTATATGCCCAGACTGCTTCATGGAGTTTTTCAACCCAATTTCAGCAATGGTTAGCCACAATCTTTTTTTTCTACGTTAAGACTAACCTAAGTACCCACGGGGGATTTGAACCGGCGACCTATCGCAAGGAGTGCCTTAACGGCGCACCCATTCACCGTCAATCCAAAGCCCCATGGGCGGTTAGCCACAATCTTTGTAAGAATATTTTCCAATAATTTATTTGTGCTCTCATCCTAGCCATTCACCCGAGCGTGATATGAGGATGTCACCCCATGTTTGATTCCAAATTTCTTCATAAGCGTTGTTGTTGAATGCGATGTAAATTGTGCCCCTCCATATGAAACTACTTCCCTAGGAATCCTATATCGAGCAAAGTTTTTTTCAAACAAGAAGTCTGGCATAGTTTGTTTAGTGGCTTTTGGATTGACCCTAGCTTGAATCCATTTCATCACAAAGTTTTTATATACAAGGATGTGGAATTTTTGGCGAGGCGGAGGATTAAATGGCTCGGAAAATCGATGGAACATTTCTCAAAGGGCTCGAGGACTATTTGAGTCTTCAGTGGCATTTCATCTGATCAAATAGGTTGACCCATTCGTTGACAACTGTCGCACCCCTGAACCTATCTTCTAGCATCCCAAAATATAGAGGGCCAATAATATCCCATCTGCAACACCTTATGACCAATCCATTTATTAGCAAAGTTTCCCCCACATGGTTCATCATGAGCAACATTCTAAACATCGTAGATCTTGTCCTCACCTACACAACGTCGAATTTACTGATTTGGTCCAATGTAGAAAGGGTACCCTTCTATCCATGTATAACAGACACTTTGCTGAATAATTATTCGTTGTTCCCTGTGTGACAAATGATGAGGTACCTCACTTGCAACAAGATATTTAGCAACATCTACATACTAAGGAGTCTGAGTAGAAAATGAAAAAATATGTTCATTAGGAAAACTATCTTCTACAGGTGTATCTTCATTATTAATATTCAGACTAGACAAGAAATTTGCTACAATATTATCTTTTCTTGGTTTGTCCATAATAGTGATGTCAAATTCTTGTAACAATAACAACCATATTCTGATTCGTCGAGGAGTTATAGTTTTGTTCATCAGATTCCTGATGGTTGAGTGATCTATGTGCACAGAGGTGGGGTAACCTATAATATAATGTTAAATTTTGTTAACAACATAAATGATAGCTAAAGATTCCTTCTCAGTTACCGTACAATTAAGCTCGGCAAGTGTTAAATTCTTGTTGACATGATAGTTTGCGTAGAGTTTCTTCTTTTTCTGTTGTCCTAAAATTGCTCTAACTACAGTATGGGAAGTAGTCGTAGAGATATGGATTGGGAGTATCTAATCGGGGCCATGCAATACTGAAGCCTCATAGACTAATTTCCTCATCCCTGAAAAATTCAATTCACAATCATCAGACCACACAAATTATGCATCTTTAGACAGTAATTGGAAAAGTGGAAATGCCATTTTAGAAAAAAATCTATGAAGCATCGATAATACCTAGGATAACCAATAAAGCTTCGTATCGCTATTTGTGTCTTCTGAGGGGGAAATTTAAGATTACCTCAACCTTAGTGGGGCAAACCCGTATTCCTGCAACTGAAAGTAAATGTCCTAGGATGATCCCTCATTCCATCATCATATGGCATTTCACTGTGCTAAGAGAAACATGAGTTTGTTTACATTGTTTAAGTATCTTTTCTAAATTTTCCAAACCCTCTTCAAAAGAATCACCATAAGGGGTAAAATAGTCCATGTAAATTTCAACGTTGTCATTAATCAAGTTAGAAAAGATTCCCAACCTTTCCGTTTGGAAAGTGGAAGGTGCATTACAAAGCCAAAACGGTAGGACCCAGTATGAAAAATTTCCCCAAGGGTAAGTAAAAGTGGTATTTTCTTGATCTCAACGAGCTATCTAGATCTAGTTGTATCCAATAAATTCGTCCAAGAAAGAAAATAATTTCTTTCCTTCTAGTGTGTCTATAAACTAGTCAATGAAAGGTAAAGGAAAATGACCTTTCTGGGTAGCTTTATTTAATTCCTTGTAATCAACGTAGATCCTCCACTTGGAATTTTTATTTGGTACTATGGCTAATGGGGATAACCATTTGTTGTCAGATATTGGATAAATAAACCCAACATCTAGTAGCTTCTGCAATTCTTCCTTAACAATTTTTTTCAGCGCCGAGTTCATTCTTCTTTGAAGTTGGCGAATAGGATGACATTATTCTCTTATATATATGTTATGGGTACATAAATTGGGATGGATCCCCTTCATATCTGTGTATTCCCAAGAAAAGGCCTCCTTCTCCCTCTAAAAAATCCTTAACAATTGTTCTGTTTGGGAAGGTGATAGGTTGGGATTGATATTCAAGGTTTTCCCTAGATAAATCTCTACTTGGATACTACTATGACCTACTATGACAAGAACAATTTCAGTTTCAATTTTTGGTTAAATAGTTTCTTGGGTGGTACGGTTCATAACAGATTCTAATAGTCGTTGGGTCGAGCAAGAAACAAAATTGAGATTATTGATAAAAGTGCTAATAGAAACATCTCCCGTTTCTCCCTTGAAACCAAGATATTTCCCAATGGTAAGAATTAGTCTAACATCTTCATGTTTTGGTTAAGATTCATCCTAAAAGGGTGACTCTTGTTCTAGAATAAACTAATATTTGACCGATGAGCTTGGTTCTGTAGGAGAATAAAGAACAATATTCTTCGTAATTTCCCCATTTGATATTACCATGTTCCTAAATCGACAGCCAATGTAGGCATTGACCATATTGATCCATGGTATTCCTAAGATCAAGGGATGTCATCCTACTTGTGATTAGGGTGCAGTACTAAGAGATCGACAGGATATTCCCAAGAATCCATAGAAATGATTACATCTTTGAATTTTCCTACAGGTCTCACAATAGATCGGTCTGGAAGATCTAGAACCATTGGGGTTGGTTTAAGGTTGAATAAGGCAATATTAAGCACATTTGATAAGGTTATGACATTAATTGTTGCCCCAAGATCCACTAGAATATTTGGAATGTCAACACTATTGATTTTAACTGTGAGGATTTGGTTTCCTAGGTCATTGTATTTAACGAGCATATTTTTCCCAAAATCATGTTTGAAAATCTCCCCATGACATGAATAATGGGGTGATATTTGGGCTTTCTCCTAGGTTTCTTTAAGCACAACTACCTGATTATTTTAGCATAAATCGACGCGTCCTTCATGGCTTGGAGCAATGGAATTTTAACAAATAGATTATGTAGTTCTCCTAAGAGATCAAATTCAAGTTAAGGGATATGTTTATTCAAGGACAACCTCTCAAGGTAAGGTTGGCCTATGTGACCCCCTTGGGCAAAAATTGTTTTGGTGGGGGGTTGTTTGTCCACAAATGTTTGTGTTGATTTGGGCCCCAACTTCCCTAGAGGGGTGTACAAATTTTGCTTCTGAGGATGAGACTTCGCCTTCTGTTTGCTCAATAATTATTGGTGAAGTCCTTGTATTCACCACTCATCTAGATTTAAGATTAAACTCATTACATTCCAAAGTGGCAATACCATGTGCAAGAAGTTTGAATGTCTCAACCTAATAGATTCCCCTATTATTTGGATTCGGGTTAGTTTGAAGAGGAAATTGAGGGTGAAGAGGAGGAGTAATAACAAAAGTGTTTGGTGGGAGATATAACAATTGTTGTGTGATAGGTCAAGGAAGTTGATTTGTACGAAGGGGAGTCCATGCCAGTTCTGAGACCAAGAAGGGACTGGACTAGGTTAAGATGACCATGTTTTCCATGGTGTAGGGTACTGATAATACTACGTCCATAATGGAGAAGGAAATGGTGTAGGGTGAGACCCATAGTTGTGATTATTAAAATATTGAGAAGGGTCTTGATTCATACCTTGATTCATACTCTAAGGTCATAGTTTCCATGAATTCTTTGGTCCCATTAAATGGACCTGATCCGTTTTTTCGTTTGCCTCCTGATAAACTGCCTTTAGCCCAGGAAGTGATGGACATGTACTTGTGAAGTGATTTTTCTCACATGTTGCACAAGTTTTGATGGAATTAAGTGGATGCTCCTTTAGAGGGTGTTTCTTCCTACAATGTGGGCATAAGATAGACATTGATTTATTGGCCTCAATTTGTTTATGTTTTGCTTGCAAAACATATAGCTATGAAGACAATGTACTTAAGATGTCAATCCTCAAATTGTACAGTATGTTCCCAATTTCTACTTTTGTGACCCCACTGTTGGATGATTTGAGAGTTCTGCTATAAGCTTCCCATGTTCCTTTCTTATCCCTTGCAGCTCCTCAAGAACATTTGACACACAGATCACAGATGGTATCAAAATATTCCTTTGATATGATCCCATTTCCTACCACATCTAGAAGTTCCAGAGATTATTCTCTTATTGCATAGAGAAAAATTATACTTAAAATAAATTTATCTAGGTCACTATGACCTGATATTTGCTGGCTATATTTAAAAAGTTCCATGAAATCCTCCATATTCTCATCCTCCTTCTACATTATCTTGAAGATATCTTCTTTGATGTCCTCAGACTTACGATAGTCTTTAAATTTCTGAAGGGAAGTTTTCTTCATATTATCCCATGACAAGATAGAATTTCTTCCTAATCCCATAAACCACCGCAATGTTGTCCCCTTTAAAGTAGCATGGCATATCTTTAGTTTTTTAGCGTCTGAAACATAATCATACCCTCGACAGACAACATCAAACTCGAAGAGAAATGTATTGTAGAAATTCTCACTGTAGATTAACCTGATTATGCAATATAACTAAAGAAAAATACTTAATCTACTTCTACAATCAAACTTGCCTAATCTTAATAGATTTGAGCAAGATCAGGCAGAAAACATATAATAGAGAAGAAGAATCAATACACATGAAACACAGAAGAATACTCTGGGGAAAGCCTTAGCTAAAAGCCCTCCTATTTGTATTATCATCCAAGTGGAAGTATCTTAGGATTACACACAACTTTAGCTCTCACAACTTTCCATCTCTCGGTACAATCCCTCACTACTACTCATAGAAATAATAGAATGCTCATATGCCTTCTCCTCTGTCCTCCAAGCCTCCTATTTCCTTGCGCAGTTTTCCCAGGGTGATCCAGCTGTAACCTTGTGTGACACTGATCTCACACACTGCTCCAACACACTGTAAAACTATGCAAATCTCAAGGAATTGAATTCCTTCTGCATGCAAGAGATTTTCTTATAGGAAGATTCTTGCAAATGATAGTACACTGTCCCTGTATTTAATCTCAGCTGGATCTTTGTCTGAACTAACATGCATGAGTTATTTATGAGAGAATTTTCAGTTATCTGGAGTACACTAGTTACATCCATGCATGCATTGACTGACTGAACTCACAATTAGTTCCTCAAACTGTTTGGAACTAATTTAACTGGACATAGCTCAGTTAATTGAGCTAACTAATTACAACTCAAATACAACTCATCCTTATCTCCTTAATTAAGGTATAATCTCATTAATTAAGGGATAATCTCAATTTAAGGGATAACTTTTGCATGACTTCACAAAGACTTCTAGCTTGAATTTCTCCAACTAATTAACTCAAGATGAATTAATTAATTATTTTCAAGCAGCTGGTGAGACTAAATTCAAATTTTAATTCAAGGACAAATTAAAATTGGAATATTCTTGTTGCCACATTTCAACACTCCCTCTAAACAAGAAAGGGATTATTTGATACCTCGATCCTGTCTCTATGGAACTCAAATTTACACTTTGACAATGCCTTAGTCAAAATGTCAGCATCTTGCACCTTGGTTGAAATATACTGCAACAACATGATCCTCCTCACCACATAGTCTCTGAGATGATGATACCGAATGTCGATGTGCTTGGATCTGTCATGAAATACTAGATTCTCAAAGAGTTTGATACAACTATGATTATCATAATATATCACAGTTGGATCCATCCTCTGATCAAACAAACCAACTAGAATTTTTCGCATCCAAATAGCCTCACATGTTGCCTGACTTGTAGCCATGTATTCAACCTCTACTGAGCTGAGTGCAAGCGACCTTTGTTTCCTATTGTACCAAGAAATTGTAGCTGACCCAAGGTTGAAAATTCCTCTTGATGTGCTCTTTCGATTTAATGGACTCCCTGCCCAATCTGCATCTGTGAAGCCCTATTTTTTCACTCCCTCTGTTCATTTGTACCATAACCCATACTGAGATGTGCCTCTGAGGTATCTCAAAACATGCTTCACTCCCTTCCAAAACATCTTGGTAGGCTGAACCATAGCTTGACTTAGCTGGTTCACTGCATAGCACAAATCTGGTCGTGTGTTCACTGAGTACATCAGTGAACCCACAAGATGCCTCTACACAGTAGCCTCTACTACTTCTCCATAAGTAGCATCCTCCTTCCTCCAATTACCTGCTAGAGGAGTCTGCATGGGCTTGCACTTATTCATGTGGAATCTCCTGAGTATCTCATTGGCATACTTGCCCTAAGACACAAACAAATCCCCATCCTTCTGTCACACTTCCATGCCAAGAAAGTAGTGCATGATACCCATGTCTTTCATCTCGAATTCTCTTGCAAGGTCCTCCTTGCAAGTCATGATCAACTGATCATCACCTGTTAATATGAGATCATCAACATAAAGAACAATGATCAACTGTTTACCTTCCACCATGATGTGGTACAAGTTCTCATTTGCTTCACTCTTTGTGAAACCAACCTAGTGAAGTAGTTTTTGATCCTAGTGTACCAAGCACAAGGTGCTTGCTTCAGCTTGTAAAAATCTCTCTTGAGTCGGCACACTTGTGACTCACGATTGAAGGTCTCAAAACCATCCGATTGCTCTATGTACACCTCTTCCTCAATCTTTCCATTGAGGAATGCAGACTTTATATCCATCTGATGGATCTTCCAACCCATCTGTGCTGATAGCACCAACATTGATCTGATAGATGAGTACCTTGCTACAAGAAAAAAAGTCTCAACATAGTCGATCCCCTTGACCTGTAAGAAACCACAGGCAACAAATCTTGCCTTATGTTTCTCCACACTACCATCAACAGCTTGCTTTACCTTATAAAGCCAATGGGAACTCACAACTGACTTGTTCTCTGGTCTTGGAACCACATCCCAAACACTGTTCAGAACTTTGGAGTCATACTCCTCCACCATAGCATCAACCCAAATCGGCTGTTGCACTGCTTCCTCAAAGGAAGATGGGTTGGTCTCAACACATTCCCCAACAAGGGCCATGTATTCAATGTACCTATGAGGTGACCTCCTCTGTCTGTGCTGGGAAGATGGTTCTCCCACATTCTCTCTCGCATTCGACAAAAATTTGTCATCTTCTCTTGTGCGCTTTCATCCATCTATGGAAGACTCTGCTTGAGTGGATGTCTCCACTCCTGGAAACTCTGCATGCGGCTGCTCCGCATTAGTCTGAGGCTCCTCCTCCTTAGGAACCAAAAGTTCCTCCACAACCTATAGTTGGAGCTCCCTCTCAAGGGAAACTCGCATGGCCTTCTTCTCATCAAACTTGAGATATCTGTGAACCACTGTCCTCTGACTGGTAGGCAAGTACACCTGATAGCTGTGAGGTGTATCAGTGTACCCCACAAGTATTCCCAACTCAGCTGCTGGGTCAAGTTTCTTCTGGGCATCCTTGGTCACATGGCAATATAACGATGAGCCAAAGATCCTGAAGTGACCCACATCTGGTCTCTTCTTGGAGAAAGCTTCCTCTGGTGTCTTCATCCCAAGTATGTGATGCGGGCTTCTATTCTGCAAATAGACCATTGTGTTGCATGCCTCAGCCCACAAATGAAGTGGTAGGCCTTGGTCATGCATCATCTCCTGATCTGCCCCTACAACCATTCTGTTCTTCCTCTCAGCCACCCCATTCTACTGTGGGTTATGAGGTGCCGTCAACTCCCGTTTAATTCCTTCCACTGCACAGAAGTCCTTAAGCTATTAAGAGACATAATCTCCACCATTATCACTTCTCAAGGCCTTGATATTCTTCCCTGAATCTTTCTCAACCAAAGCTTTGATCTCACAAAACTTTGAGAAGGTTTGGTACTTCTTCCGCATGAAATAAATCTAGCATTTAGGAGAAAAATCATCAATGAAAATCACATAATACCTTTGCTTCGTGGTGGATGCTACCGAGAATGGTCCACACAAATCATTATGAACTCACTCTAAGTCTACTTTCCCAAGGTACAACCTTTGCATGTGTCCACTTGCTCAACTTTACCTTTGGGAAGTCTGGTAGAGATATTCTGCATTATCTTCAAGGCTCCATGATGCAAGTGGCCCAACCACCTATTCCATAACTCGCCAATGTTTTGGCTTTTCACCAATTCTACTTTCAAACTCAATGCAACATAGTCATCTACCTCTAATTTATAGAGATTCTTCACTCGAATCCCAATCCTCTTGGTCTGACCTGTGGCTATGTGTCTTAGGAACACCTTTCCTTTACTGCAGACAACATCATAGCCTTTGTCTGCCAACATCGCGACTGATACCAAGTTATTCTTCAGTCCAAGCACATACTTTACATCAGTTAAGGTGAGAGGAGATCCATGCTCCCTCTAAAAAGAAACCGTGCCCACTCGTGAAACACTGTACTTTCCATCGTCACCCATCTCTATGTGCATCTTGAGGTCTTTCTCCTCCAAGGTACTGAATAAAATTTTATCATCAGTCATGTGGAATGAGGCTCCATTGTCAAAATACCAAACACAACCCACCATCGATGAAACCATGCATGCGATCAGGGTAAAATCCAATTTGAACTAAGAGGCTAATGCCTCACCGTCTGATCCTTTCGATGATCCATTCTTGGATTTCTTCAATGGGAAATTAGTTGCATAATGACCCATCTAATGAAAATGAGAGAATCTCACTTTAGATTTGTCAATATTCTTCCCTCCATGAGAAGAATTATATTTGGAATGGGAAGCCTTCCCTTTCCCTTTCCTTGCCTTACTTGCTAAGGCCAGATTTTCTTCATCATCATTCTTTGATGAAGAACCATCTCGAGTGCTTCTCATGATCTCCTCCTGCATGAGATTCGACCACAGTCGTTCCCAATCCAATAGTTTCTCTCTTCCATTCACAGAGTCCTCGTAGCTATTCCAGCTCTTTGGAAGACCGAGGAGAGTAAGACTCCCCATATCATCATCGATTGTAGTTATTCCCACACTACAAAACTCATCCCTGCAGGTGGTGACATTGTTCAGATATGTAGAAATAGTATTGCCCTTCTCCATCTTGATTTTCCGAAGCTTATCCTTGAGCGCCAGTTTCCTCTTGTCGCTACTACTCTGATAGAGGTCCTTCAACGTATTCCACATTGAAAATGGAGTCTCATTTCCATGGAGACTCGAGACAATATAGTCTCGAACTCCCTCCAGAAGAATCAGTCTCGCCTTCGCCACACACTTCTTCCATTCAGCCAATTCTTGTCCATTAGCTGCAACTGGCTTGGGGATTTCTTGATCAATGAAATCCTTCAAACCATTGTCTTCTAATACCACTTCCACGCAATCTTTCCATGCTAAGTAATTTGAGCTGCCATCCAGAGCATACTCGAGTCTCAAGCCATTGAACACCATTGGTGAACTTTGAGGTGTGATAAGAATTCAATTTTGCACCTGCAACCAAGAACTTCAAACTTCGAATTTCCATTCTCAGTATACTGGTCATAGCTTCAATCACCTTTGCTCCAATACCATGTAGAAATTCTCACTATAGATTAACCTGATTATGCAATATAACGAAAGAAAAATACTTATTCTACATCTACAATAAAACTTGCAGAAGCTTAATAGATTTGAGCAAGATCAAGCAGAACACATATAACAGAGAAGAAGAATCAATACACATGAAACATAGAAGAATACTCTAGGGAAAGCCTCAGCTAAAAACCCCACTATCTGTATTATCATACAAGTGGAAATATCTCAGGATTACATACAACTTTAGCTCTCACAGCTATCCAGCTCTCGGTACAATCCCTCACTGTTGCTCATAGACGGAATAGACTAATATGCCTTCTCCTCTATCCTCCAAGCCTCTTATTTCCTTGTGCAATTTTCCTAGGGTGATCTAGCTGTAACCTTGTGTGACACTGATCTCACACACTGATCCAACACACTGCAAAACTGTGCAAATATCAAGGAATTGAATTCCTTCTGCATGCAAGAGATTTTCTTATAGGAAAATTCTTGCAACTGATAGTACATTTTCCCTGTCTTTATTCTCAATTGGGTCTTTGTCTGAATTGACATGCATGAGTTATTTATGAGAGAATTTGCAGTTATCTGGAGTACACTAGTTACATGCATGCATACATTGACTCACTGAACTCACAATTAGTTCCTCAAACTGTTTGGAACTAATTCAACTGGACATAACTTAGTTAACTGAGCTAACTAATTACAACTCAGATAAAACTCATCCTTATCTCCTTAATTAAGAGATAATCTCCTTAATTTAAGGGATAACTGTTGCATGACTTCATAAAGACTTCTAGCTAGAATTTCTCCAACTAATTAACTCAAGATGAATTAATTAATTATTTTTCAAGCAGATGGTGAGACTAAATTCGAATTTTAATTCTCAATTTTAATTCAAGGACAAATTAAAATTGGAATATTCTTGTTGCCACATTTCAACATGTATTTTGATCTTCGGAAGAGAGGCCATGAAAATTAGGTAGTGATGTTAGAGGAATAGGCTTCATGGGTGCATCGCCTCTAATTTCCACAACTGGGAAATTGATTTTAGAAGTTTTATTGGCCATGAATATCCTCCAATATTCACTTGGAATTTTAGCAGGTTCTGGCTACTGCACGATACGCGGTTGAGTTTTTTTATAATGATTCCTCAGCTAGGTGGAGGGTTTACTTCCCCCACCTCTTCTTCTTCAGAACCTTCAACACTTAATCCTTAAAATATTTTACTCCCTACTTCCTCTTCTCTAATCTCTTCTTCTTCCGTCGAGGAAGGCTCTGGTTGTGATGCTGACTGGGTCCCAGATTTTGTGTGAAATCTTACCATGGTAGCACCCTGTGATGGAATTCTTGATCTAGATCTCGAGATGATTTCCTTAATATAGTTAATTCTACCTAGATCCTTCCTTCCTCGATCTCTGCCACCTGCAAGTTTTAAAGTTCATCCTTTGCCCCTTGGCTTTGTTTTTGTGTTCATGCATTCTAAGAGATTTAAAATTAAGTCAACGCAATCCTAATGCTTGGGTCCTAGTAAAAGGGTTGGTAGAAACCTTTCCTAACTAGGACGAGAGAGTGAGTTCTACAGTAAATATTGGTTGTACTTTTTTTTCCTTTGATGGCCTCCTCGACAATGACGCCAAAATTTTGAGGTCCTATATCGATTCATAGATTCAGTCCCTTTTTACATTTATTGTCAACTTGAGGTTCGTCTGGTTATTTCAAGGTTATCATGCAAGGTCTATGCAGGCTATAGGTTCCCTACCTAGTATTGATCAATTACAAAATACAAAGTCATTTACCCAAAAGAGTTCTTATAAATCTAACATAAATTAACAAATCAAGCAACAACATTCTTAAATAGCATCAATCGTGAGTAACAACAATCTAGAGTAACAACAATGAAATAACAATAATCATAAAATGTTAACGATATCAATAAAAGACATACATATACCACACAAAATACATTCCAACAACACCTGATCAAAAGAGTGGGCCCAACTCTTCGATTAGGGTCGTGGCTGAAGAATTACTGATTACACCAAGTTAATGATAGGTTGCTACTCTTATTGATTCATAAAAATGTTACAAGATGAATTCTGTTGTTACAAGTGAAAGAGAGACCATTCTATTCTTATTAGTTGTGCCATACTTATACACAACCATCATTACATGAAATAGCATAACTTAACAAACCCAGAAATTGTGGTGATCTGACTATCCCAAATATATACAACAGTTCATCAAATCCAAATTTAAACATAATGAAAAGATACTAATATAGTTGGGTTTGCCAGATATTTGGGAAGTTGGTCAATCAATGGCTCAACCCTCGAATAGCACCACTATTTCACAATCGATAACATCATGATGGGTCATGTTCCACCAAACGATGTCCAATACGAATTGTTGAGTAATCTGCAAAGAATCTCATTAGCAAGTTGTTTAAGTATTGTTTCCCTATGACTACCACTTAATTAATAAAAAATTCAAGAAGACATTCCAACATGTTATACCTTTCATTAACTGGGATACAAATTAACCTCATAAGAGATATAAAGTGGACAAAAAGGGATAGGTGGAAGTAGGTAAAAATGGGTAATTTCATCAACAAACAATATCTGGGTCATGATTTCCACTTTTTCATTTAGCCCTCATAATGTGCGAAGTAGAGTAACTTACCCTTTTGTGTATGCACTTCCACACAAACTTTAGTTCCATAGATGTCTTTGTTCCACACATATTTCAGCTCGATAAATATTTGTTTCGTACAAATTTTAACTGTGCCCAAAGTTCGGCTAGAGTAATTGTAATCTTGTATGATAGAGATTCATGCATTATTATGCAATTGATTTAGACTTGTGTTATACTTGTCAAAATTGTGCTTGTCTATGTTCATATCACTTGAATTATGTAAAGGAATGATTTTAAATAAGGTCAAAAGGAGGGAATTAGATGTGTCAAAGACTTCTAACACAACGTCATCATGGAAGTCATTCCCAGAGAAAAACTCATAATTCATCATGAAAAATTATTGACAACCGTGAACTAACAAGACCCACAGGATAGTAATTTATATGTCATTTAGTAGAAAGGTTCATGTCCCACCGTAGGACTTTATATAAGGATCTACACATTAATAGTAAGGGAGAGTGGTGTGGTTAATGGAAAGTGAGAGATGGGAAAGTCTTTGATAACGAAATATTTGATATCACACATAGGATTTCTGTAGTGTTCCAGATGTCGACTGTGTATGTTAGTTGCTGAAAAATTTCTTGTTGCACCACTATACTTATGTAAAGACATGACTAAATCTTAAAACAAAAAAATAGGCTTTAGTTGTGCACATTCCCTTTGTTCCATCAGTTTTAGACATCGTAAGATTTTTGTAATTGGGACATCTTATATAACATATTTAGTGCTTACTCCATAAATCCACACATCCCTGATATTTGCCTATCCTTGCCTCACATAACACCACTTATTCCTCACACATTCTTAGTTCCGCATATCCACACACGTTCTTGCATTTACACAGTTCTTGCATACATATCCATTGACCACAACTATTTTTTCAGCACATGTACTATGCACAATTTTTTTTCCTTTTCTCAATTATCCTTGTCATTTATTAAGACAAATTAATATTGCCTCATTTGAAACTAATAATATTCGTAGACTAACAGGAGCCATGAGACAAGATTTCTATGTCATTTAACAAAAAGATTTATGTCATTTAAGGATTTATGCCTTAATAATAAGAGAACTGGGCACAGTTAACGTGAAGCAAGAGATGATAATTATGATACAAAACAAAAAAGTGGAAATGGGAATTATGTTTGTTAGTTACTGGAAACTTTACATTGTAATAATTCACATTATATTAGTCTTGTATTAACTTTCCAAATTCTATAATTAGAGATATGATTCTCGCTTCTACACATTATGTCAATTTCGATAAAAAAATAACATCATTTCATAGATTAGTGGCTGAAAATAAATTTATTTCACTACAGCAAAACCCTGTGATTAGCAAGACTTTTTGCTTCCTTTTTTGCCTATAGAGCCCATTTTTGGTGCTATTTGCGCCCATTTATCAAATATGGTGCAAAACTTGATGCAAAAATTGCACCAAGTTTTGCACCAAGTCTTTCACCAAGTTTAGCATCAAGTGTTGCACCAGGTCTTGCATGAGGTTTTGCACCAAGTTTTGTGCTAGTGTTTGTGTCAAGTTTGGCACCTAATTTTTTTCACCTACTTTTGCATCCTCTATTGCATCCATTTTTTTGTGCCTACACTTGCATCATTTTTTGCATCCTCTTTTGCTTCATATTTTGCATCCATTTTTTCGTCCCCCTTTGCGCCAAGTTTTTCCTCAAGGTTTGTGCCTAGTTTTGCAAGTACTTTCTTTGCATCCAGTTTTGCATCTTATTCTGTATCCATGTGTGCATATTCTATTGCATCTATTATTGTGCCCACTATTGCATCCAATTTTGTTGTGCCACAATTTGCGCCTACCTTTGCACCCACTTTTGCTTCTAATTTTGCATCCATGTTGGCATCCCCATTTGCATATACATTTGCATTTACTTTTGCATATATTTTTGCATCCTTTTTTGCATCCAATTTTGCATCAAGTTTTGCATCTTGTTTTTCATCTACCTTTGCATCAACTTTTGTTGCATCCACTTTTGTATCCAAATTTTCATCCACTGTTGCACCCATGTTTACATCCACTTTTTCATCCCTTTTCACATCTTCTTTTGCATCAAAATTTGTTTCTTTTTTCGCATCTTTAATTGCATCAACTTTTACATCCACTTTTGTTGTGCCACAATTTGCGCCATGTTTTGCATCTACTGTTGTACCCACATTTGCTTCTACTTTTGCATCCACATTTCCATCCTCTTTTGCATCCATATTTGCATCAAATATTGCATCTTTTTTTGCATCCACTTTTTTGTCAGGTTTATGCATCAAGTTTTGTGTCTTGTTTTATATCTACTTCTGTTGAATCCATTTTTACATCCAATTTTGTGTCCATGGTTGCACCCATGTTTACATCCACTTTTTCTTCCTTCTTTGCATCTTGTTTTGCATCCAAGTTTGCATCTTTTTTTTTGTCTACTATTTCAGCCACTTTTGCATCCAATTTTGTTGTGCCATGTTTTGCACCTACCATTGCACCCACATTTGGTTCTACTTTTGAATCCAAATTTGCATTATATTTTGTTTCCAAGTTTGCATCGAATATTGTGCACGTTTTTACATCCCCTTTTGCATCCACTTTTATGTCAAGTTTTGCATCAGGGTTTGCATCTCATTTTACATCTAATTTTCAACCTACTTCTATTGCATCCACTTTTTCATCTATTTTATGTCCATTGTTGAACACATGTTTGTGTCCATGTTTATATCCTTTCTTGCATCTTATTCTGCATCCAAGTATGCCTCCTTTTTGCATCCGTTGAGTGATAAAAGGTGTCTTTTTAACTCCTAATTATCTTCACATTAATTATCAATCCGAGCAAGTCTTTCTATTTCAAGAGGGTACATAGTATGTGGCAGCTATTTGACTCAAAGAGTAATGATTCTAAATTGCAGTACAGTTATTTCAAATACAATAGTAAATGGATGCAACAAGTAACTTCTAATTGCAATTAAAAGAAAACTCAATCCTCTAATGAAACCAAATTAAATATTCATCAAAGTAACAGTAATCATTAGTCGAGAATACAGTAGTAATAACTCATTCCTCTTTTAACTGATTTATTCTCAATCAAACATAATTCTAAATATAAGTAGCAGATGATCTCAATCTGAGAGCTTCGACAGTAGTAGTCAATACTCTTTACAGTAGATGATCTCAAAATAGAATGCTTAACTAAATAACGAGATCTGAATTAACAATAAACTGAATCAACGATATTACTGCAGAATATATAAACATTGCAATTTTGTGAGATTGGAAAATAGGAAATAGCAAAGCGATAAAATTACAGAAAGTAGAAATTCAATCAAACCATCACACTGCAAGAATCATAAATGCATGATACAGGAACAACAAGTGAATCCACCAGGGCCGGGCCCTTAGCCACCAGTGAACACTGCCTGATTACTTCAGTAGATGTGAAGGAACATCAACTATTTTTATATATTAGTCATTGCATAATCGTTATAGCAAGTTCATCCTCTGCTTCAACAACAAGAGTCAATGATCAAAGTTACAATTTCTCCAATAGTAATTCTCCCTTTTCTGCTTACAATTGTTGTCTTTTATAACTGGAAAGAGGTAAAAAGATAAATAGTAAATACTGCGCAATTTTCCAACTTCAGTCATCTTTCCCTTATTGCACTAATCCCTGTGATCCATTTTATCCTTATCTGTAACTACTTCGCTCCTTCCTTGGCTTGCCGCCATTTCACTGTTCCTTGGTTAGGAAACAACAGTTGTCCCTTTTTGTATTTTTCCTACATAAAGAATGATAGCGATAAGCTAAATTGTAATTTCAGATACTTTCCTCATTCTTACCATAATCCTTTGATATATTAACATTTTAAGATATAAAAGGGATATAACTAAAGGAAAAGGATGATGAAATAAATAACATATGCATACCTTTTCCATGACTCAACATACTCCCCTGTTTACCCTTTTTCATGTCCTCATGAAAACCATGTAGTTCATGTGCAAAGCAGTCAAGGAATAAGCTGGAGACGGAATGTCATAAAGTGGTCTGAAACCATGATTTTTGGCCAAGAGCTCAAGGATAGGCCCTATCTGCCCTTCAAGTAATTCATATATAGCTTTATAACCTTCGGCAGGGTACCGAACAAAAGGGCTACGAAACCAATAGCCCAACCAATAAGGACCCTCCCTTAAGATGAGGTTGTTGTAAGTAACAAAGCGTTCTATAGCAAGCTTGAAGTTTTTATAATTGAATGGCTCCCTGTTTTGTACATTACTATTAGAAAATGTGCACCTAAACTTGGTTGTAGCCAAGGAGCTTTCCTGAATAGAGAGGAAGTATTCTACTCCCTTTTAGAAAATCTCTTTGTGAATGGGCCCCAAGATTTTAATAAATCCTACATTCTTCATCAAAATTTTGTGACTGGCCAGCATTTGTAATGGGTGCTTTGGTTCACCTCTGGCCCACAGGTCCAATCCATTTTCCTACCTCTGAAAAGTGTTATGAGCCTTGAACCATTTCAACTGATTAACAACGAATGAAATGAAAGCCTAGAACTACACATCCCACACAAAAGGACTAGGATTATTTTTAATTTCTTCCTCTAATACAAAATTATGTAAGTAAAACTATGTAAGTAATCCAGCTTTGACAGCTTTGATCTTCAACTATAAGTATTTTTCCAACAAGAATAGGGCATAAGTATTGGCAGGAGATCTACAAGCCAATACATCAATGTATAATGAGCAAATGGTATCCATTTGAGTCATGACCTTCTCCAATCTGATCTTCATTTTCTCAATTCTTTCCTCTGCCCTTCAGTATTTATTGAAGGTCTCACTTTCTGACGCATTCATATCCTGTAGTTGCCTCTGTAATTCCTAGTATCTCTGTTAGGGGACAATTTCTACCTCAAGCCATTCTATGGTAAGCCGAGCCTAGGCCATATTTTCTATACTAGGGTCACTGCTTGTCACAATATCTTTGGCTTGAATATCGGTCTGCATATTCTTACTATGAGAGTGGATTTTTGTTGTCTCTTTGTCCTTATTATGGGACTAAATGCTTATAGTCCGTGTATTTTTATTATAGATAGTCTTTCTTTCTATCTGGGTTGTCGTGCTGTCGGAGGTTACCACCTTCATTTGAACAACTAGGTTACAAAAATGTACACTCTCTGTTTGGGCAGCTTCTTCTACAACAGTTGCATGGTGTTCCTTAGCAATTTGAGTGAATGTGGGCTTAGTTTGAGTCCCAGTAACCTTTGTATCATGAAATTCAGTTTGAATGGCTATGTTCATTGTTTTCAGGGTTCTGCCTGAAACTTTCCCCCTTGTTAATGTCCTTATCATTTTTCTGAGTCTTTTTACTAGTTTCTGCCGCCTTTGCTCTTCCTTTCTAAGCCTTTTAATTTTGTTTTTCTTCTTTTCAGAAGGAACAATTGTTCCACTAATCATTTATGCTCTTAGCAAGCTTGGTTTCTCATCTGGGCTTTGTTCTACAAGAGGTGTGTCATTAACCCGACTTGTTCCTATTTCTCCTGTTTGGCCCACATCTTCAGTCTTTAAACCGACCCGACTGGGTTCTCCTGAAGGTGTATTACTAGTTTGGTCTACCTCTTCCTGAGTGACTTCTGCCCCTATTTCTTCTTCACCGATTATATTTTTTGATATGCTCCTATTATGGGCAAAATTTTCTTCCGATTGTGTTGCTTCAACATTAAAGCTGAGTGGGCTTTCGGGTTGTATATATTCATTCATATTGGCCAAAATATGGGCCAATTCAATATCATGCAATAAGTATCATGGGGACTTGAGCTGGGTGTTAAGGGGAGTTCTGTTTCATTTCTCTCTTTTTCACTAGAGTGTTTTGTTTCCTCCTCAAGTTATGACTCTCGGTCATCCCGTCCTTCCAACTGTAAATATTGCTCATTTTCTGGACTGGATAGTTCTATGGGTTGGGTGCTGCTACCCTGGGGATTTTCAGCTGTTCCCAGGCTTGTCTTTAAGCTGGCAGAGTGTCTACGTTTTTGTGGAATGTGTTGTTGTGCTTGTAGTCCTCTTGCTTTTTGGAACAGGATTAGGAGCAGGTAAAGCTAACCCCGCTTCTATGGTAAATACTAATTATTCCCAACTTGTTTGCTGCTGGGCAAGGCTATAGCTTACTATCAGCCTAATTAAGCAAAGATGACTCACAACATTCTCTATATGCCGAGATTTTTTTATTCTTCAAGCAGTGTCATGTAATAAGAAATTCAAATACGCAGGCAAGTTTACAGAACATTTTTGTTTTAGAACTGCTAATAATTTAAGGTGACGTGGCCTTACCATATCTTTTCTTCCATCGCATGTGATATAGCTCTGAACGACTCTGGCCAGTTCTGTCCATGGTTCTCCAAGGGATGAAGGTTGAACTCCTTTGTCTTTGACAATTAGGTCTTGTCCCTCATCCTGAAAGACTGCAATAGCGTCCTGTAAGCTCAATTTTTTATGAGTCCATGTGGGTCCAACTGCTGGTAATACAGACAATTCAACTATTACTGCGTCTGTCAGTGTAATTTTCCTTCCTCTTATCGTAGATTGTTCATTATGTAAATTCTGTAAGAATTCGATAGCAATGGCTTCATTGGGTTGCTGTAGTCGTGTGAAGTATGCAACCCATCCGGCTCAGACTAGAATTTCTTTGGCGGCATCGGAAATAGCTAGTATCAGAGGCTCCCTGCGCACTGTTCTTCCTCCCATTTTGCCTGAATTCTGCACATTGTTAGCTTAACACAGGTAACATAGAAATAGACAGAGCCAGCAATGGAACAACAAGTTGTTAATATCAGATAATACTTTTTCAGCATAGATACCATTAGAGACTTACTATTATGGAATGTCATGTAGTTCGGTATAAACAAATCAAGGACTGCCACACATGCATAAGTGCTTTGGGAGTCACTCTTTCCCCCCTTAAAATGATAGGTCGCATTCGACTGGTTAAATGAAGGAATGATGTACTGGAAGTGATGTACAGAAGTGGTAAAAATGGCAAGATATACATATTTATGATAGGATCACAAAAAATATCGGGGTGCTGAAATTGATGCATTTAACGAAAATTATGAATAAATATGGAGATGCCGTGGAATGATTCGAAAAGGGAGAAAGGACATCTGACGTGGGCAAGATGCTTTGCGGTCATTATTCCACTTAAACCACTATGATTGACTTTTTAAAAGATCTCTCATGCATAAAGGTTCAAAAAATAAATTAGGAACATAATATATTTGTAATAAAGATAAAGAATAATAAAAGGGAGTTATAATCACTATTGATGTTGAAAATATGACTCCAATACCATTAGCAGAACTTCCGTTGGCCACAGGTGTTTATAACCTTGACATAGTTTCTTTTTCACCCTTTGCAACCATGATCCTTTATGTATAATTAGGAAAGTGCCTTATGATGTCAGAATGGAAGCCATTGTGCTGACTTGGTGACCAGATGAATCACAATGCCATTCACTGGGGAGGAATGAAAAGTGGGCAGACCGACTCGTGATGAGACCTCCTGTTCCAAGGAATTTATTTTTTTGATTCATCCATTGGATCATATCCATGGTGTGGTGGCCATAGTGGGAATGCCACTTCGCTGCTCCCCTATGACCATGGTAGACTGGCTCATGATGAGACCTCCTATCCTCTATCTGACAAATAGAATTGTTAGTAAACATATGTATTTTTGTTTCTTTCCTTTCCTCTTTCTTTTTTTTAGATAGCACTTCCTATTTATATATAGGGTGGCTCAACACTCCTTAAGCATAGGGATGGTGGAAGAAGTCTGAACATACCAATAGAAAAAAAATATGCCCTTACTCTTATTCAATGATAATGAGCAGAGAGAATTATAGGGGTTAGGGAAGAACCAACATGGTACAAATAATCAATCAATTTGATTTATCGTGAATATAAGGACAACAAAGTGATATACATGGTTGTGTCCTTCCCTTTTTTAATCAATACAAAGCAATCTCATTAAAGATGATAATATTTGATTTGCTTGTTCCAGTAAACTTGAAATTTTGTATCCTTACCTATATGTTTGTATTCTCGCCCTTTAAAGAATGAAATAATATTCACAAGATGCTTATTTTCTAAAGAAAACCACACAGAAAGAGTGTTGTTCCTTAAAGGGAACAACAACTATTCCTTAGGAGGAACAACAAAAAAAGAAACAAAACTGCACACCGAAACTGCTGTTCCTTAGAGGGAACAACAATTGTTCCTTATAAGGGACAATGAAAAGAAAGAAAAATAATTGGACGTGAAATTGTTGTTCCTTAAAGGGAACGACAGTTATTCCTTAGATGGAACAACAGAAAAATAGATGCAAACTAAACTGCTGTTCCTTAGAGGGAACAACATTAAAACAAATACAAACGAAACTTCTGCTCCTTAGAAGGAACATCAATTGTTCCTTAAAGGGAACAACAAAAAACAAACACACATGAAACTGTTGTTCCTTAGAGGGAACGACTGTTGTTCCTTAGAGGGAACGACTGTTGTTCCTTAGAGGGAACAACAACTATTCCTTAAAGGGAACATCAAAAAGAAAACGCACAACACTGTTGTTCCTTAGAGGGAATGACTGTTGTTCCTTAGAGGGAACAACAACTGTTCCTTAAAGGGAACAACAAAAAGAAAACGCACATGACACTGTTATTCCTTAGAGGGAATGACTGCTGTTCCTTAGAGGGAATAGCATCTGTTCCTTAAAGGGAACAACAAAAAGCAAACACACATGACACTATTTTTCCTTTGAGGGAACGACTGTTGTTCCTTAGAGGGAACAACAACTGTTCTTTAAAGGGAATAGAAAAAAGTAGATATGGATGAAACTGTTGTTCCTTAGAGGGAACGACAGTTGTTCCTTAGATGGAACAACAATTGTTCCTTAGATAGAACAACAACAGTTCCTTAAAGGGAACAACAAAAAACATCGGATATATAGGGAACTGTTGTTCCTTAGATGGAACGACTTCTGTTCCTTAGAGGGAACAACATCTGTTCCTTAAATGGAATAGAAAAAACAGTTACACACGGAACTGTTGTTCCTTAAAGCGAACGACAACTATTCCTTAGAGGGAGCATCAACTGTTCCTTAAAGGGAACATCATGAAAATCAAATAGACAGGAGACTGTTGTTCCTTAAATGGAACGACAGCTGTTCCTTAGAGGGAATAGCAATTGTTCCTTAAATGGAACAACGAAAGCAAGTACACGTGGAACTGTTGTTCCTTAAAGGGAAAAACATTTGTTCCATAGAGGGAACATCAACTGTTCCTTAAATGGAACGGCATGAAAATCTATACACATAGAACTGTTGTTCCTTAGAGGGGACAACAAAAAGAAAAAAAAAGAGTTTATTTGCAGTTTATACAAGCAAATTCAATCAAAATAGAAAGAGAATTTTTTTTATACAAAATTCAAAAACAAATGAATTATTTACTGGGTCAATGCTAAGGATGGGTTGCCCTCCTCAGTGAGAATTTGTATGGTGGAATCTTCTCATAACTGTTGGCAAAATGACTCCCCGGTAAGCGGTTTATGATAAAGTCATACTCAATGTCCATTCGCTTTAAAAGAATAGCCAGACCCATCAATGGTGGCTAATGTGATGGTGCCATTATCATGCACCTTTTGTATCTCATAAGGTCCTAACCATCTGGTCTGGAGTTTTTCGGTGAAATACTGGAACCTAGAATCATACAAGAGTGCCCAATATCCTTCTTGGAAGATCTTCTTTTTAATAAGGGCATCATGCCATTTCGCTCTTTGTCGTTGGATAAGTGCAGTGTGTTGAAGAGCTGATAGCCGGATTTCATCCAATTCATTGATTTGATGTAGCCTACTAATCTGAGCCTTGTTTTTGGACTAACTCCTGAGCTATCGTCAATGTCTGGATTTCAAATTCAATTGGGAAGATAGGTTCTTTTCCAAATGCTAATTGGTATGGGGAATATGCCGGGGTCTTTCTCCATGTCATACGATATGCCCATAGTGCTTCTGGCAATCGGGCAGCCTAGTCACGTTTATGTGATGCAACTATCTTTGTGAATATTGCCTCAATCACTTTATTGGTGCTTTCTACCTAGCCATTTGCCTGTGGGTGGTATGGAGTCGTGATTCTGTGCATGATATGATAATTCTTTAATGTTGCAGTGATCTTATGGCCTATGAATTGTGGCCTTCCATTCGTAATTTCCTCTCTAAACAAGCCATATCGCACGAATAGTTGGAAAAGAAAGTGGATTGCCGAATCCTCTGTTGCCCTTGGTAGTGCCTCTACCTCCACCCATTTAGTCACATACTCTGTTGCAACTAATATATATGTCTTTTGATTAGAGGATAGGTTTATTGGACTGATGAAGTCTAGTGCCCATCGCTCAAAAGGTTCAATGACTATCTATGGATGCAGGGGCATCTCATCAGACTGCTCGAGGTGTCCCATTCTTAGCATCTTTAAAAATGGTGGGCCAATAATAGCCCATATGTAAAACTTTGGGACCAGTCCTTCGATCTGCGAAATGTCTGCCACACGGCCCATCATGGCATGCTTTCAGAATGTCAAAAACTTCATCTTCACTGACGCATCTTCTAATGTGCATATCAGCTCCTGTATGAAATAAATAGCCTCCGATCTAAGAGAATCGCGTGCTGCGCTGCACTATTTGTTTTCTTTCTTTAGGCGTCATGTGCTTGGGTAATTTTCCCACTGCCAAATAATTTGCGACATTCGCGTACCACGGTGTTTTCACTGTTACAGCAAATAAATGTTCATCTAGAAACCAGTCTTCTACTGTTGCCAATTCATCTGTCTTTGGCATTCGTGAAAGGAATTCTACTACTGGATTTTCTTCTCCTGGTCTATCTTTAATTTTTATATCGAATTCCTGCAAAACAATCAACCATCTTGTCACTCTTCCATTTGTAACAGGTTTATTGGCTAGATATTTAATAGTAGAGTGATCAGTGTATAACACCACAGGGTATCCTGTTATATAATGTCTGAATTTATTGATAGCACATATTGCAACCAAAAATTCGTTTCAGTAACAGTATAATTTAATTCAGCAGGAGATAGATTTTTGCTAATATAGTATATTTCATATGGATTTTTGTCTTCTTCCTGGTTGAGAACTGCTCTGACGCGGCAATGGCGCCAAAATGTTGAGTGATAAAAGGTGCCTTTTTAACTCCTAATTATATTCACATTAATTTTTTTTTTTTTTAACGAAGTCGGGTACTTTTGTATTATAAAAAACAGAAACATAGTTCTATTACATTACTGTCGTAAGTTTGGGCGAAGAGGATCAAAACCGGGTGCGCAGACCCACTTTCCTCATTTCTGCCTCTATGGTAATTGAAATTGAAGAGGGAACGGCTATATTGCCTGACAAAAGCGCCTCCTATGTAGTAAAATTTACAATGCATGGATTTTAGGGGAGTTTCTGGGTGACCGAGTCATCGGGCATGGGATCTTTCTTGGCACTTGCTTTGGTGGAAGCTGAAGCTTAGTAGCTCTGTGTGAGAGTTTTGATCTGTTCTATTGCTTCCTCTAAATGACCGCACCTTCCTTTCAGGATTTCTATTTCTTCCTTCTGCTTCTCCAGTTTCTTGTGCTTTGATCTGCTGTCAGATTCATAGTCGCTCTTCAGCTCGTTGAAGTGTTGGACAAACCTGTTGATCATAACTGTGTGAGCCTTGCACATTGTGCATTCTTTGTTGAAGAGCTGGTCCATGGGTTTGATAACTCGCTGTTGCGCGTTCTGGTTGCCTTGTTGATCCTCCATGTTGCTGAGATGATTGCAGGGATCTGAGTGGTGGGAAGAGAGGTGAACAACGTGGAGAAGGGGATTTAAGAGGAGAGCAATACTGGGGGAGTGAACCAGAGGGGAGTAGAGCGGATGGCGATGAAGGCTGTGGAGAGGGAGCAGCGAAACAATGACCAAGCCTCTGCAGCTGCCCAGAAACCCGAAGTCAGCAAGAATAAAGAACTCAGAGCTAAAAAAAGCGATTACCAGTAATGAAGAGCAAGGCTCTGTGTCCCTCCAGCTGTTGGCGGTTTTCGGAAGGTGTCCCCGCTTGTAGATGTTGTGGAAGAAGACCCGGCCTGTACTGATCCAGAGGACCGAACTGAGGAGCTGCTGGATGCTTCGCTTGGTGCTGGAAGCAGGGGGGCAGAGCGACTGACTCTCCCAAACGCTCACAAGGGATACACCATCACGCTTGACATAGACCACTATTCCTGACTGAGACTGAAGGAGCAATGAAGATCTGAGAAAGCCAGAAGGGGAAGGGGGGATATAAAGGGTGAGGAGAATGCGTTCATGATGCGTGAACGAGATTTTTTTAGCTTCAGAGACCGAGGGAGGATCTGGCTTCAGATTTGAAGTGCGATCTCCAGGGGGACTGAGGGGACACTTACCTGAACAGTCAGGATAAAATTCACGGGGAGGGTAAGGGAGCATGGCGCTAAAGTCGAAGGAAATTATGGGAGGCGACAGCATGAAGAAGGATGGAGGATCGAGGTAAAAAGGGCCAATGCTAAAGTGGATTTTTTGACAGTTATTGAGAGGGCTGACCTGTTGGCTCGGCTGACATGGAGGGGTCTTATGGGATTGCTCTTTCATAGGTTCTGTCATCCTCACGTACCTGGCCTTGCTTCCTTTTGACTGCTTCATTTGCCAGAAAATCCGCCTCTGCGTTGTGATCTCTGAGAACATGCAAGAAGGATATTTCCCCCATGTCTCTGAGATTGCCCATAATCCTTTCTCTGGTGTTGTTGAGACCTTCCTTTATGAATTCTTTCCCTGTGTTCATAGATGATATGATGATGGCCAAATCCCCTAGGATGATGGCGTTCCTCAAGCCCCTTTTGGATAGGATTGTGGAACCTAGTAGCAGACTATAAGCTTCAGCTGCGTTGTTTGAAGCTTTCCCAAGACCCCATTCATATCGACAAATGGATGTCCCATTGTGGTCTTTTATTATGCCTCCTGCTCCTGCTGCTCCAGGATTGTTCTTTGATGCTCCATCAAAGAAGAGAGTAGGGCGATTTTGGGCGTGTATCTATTGGAATATCTCTTCTTTGGTTCCCCTGAGCTTCCAGATGGGTTGCTTCTGATATGCTTTGCTCTTAGGGGGAGGATTTTGGGTGTGGCAAATGTTGAATTTATTATACCAGTCCTTTTCCTCTTGAGCCCAACTCGTCTGATCTGGAGTAGTTATGGAATTCACGCTCACCGCTTCGGATATGTTGGCAATTGTCTTTGCTATTATAGTGACCGCTTTTGGTTGTAGGTTGTTGAAAACGTAGTTGTTCCTGGCAAGCCAGAGATTCCAGCAAAGGGTGGTGGGGATGCACTTCCAAACTCTGATTATATTGTTTTTGCCTTTTCTAGGATGGGGGAAGTCTTTTTTCCAATTTTTCTGAAGGATGTGCACCTAATCTTAGTTTCCTCGGGCTTCCAGGGGGCTTGCTAGCTGATTCCAACAGCTCTGAGCGAAAGTGGAAAGGAGGAAGGAGTGTTGTATAGACTCCTCCTCTGCTTTACAGAAGCAGCAGATCGAGGGACCTTGGATTCCTCTCTTCCTCAGGTTTTCTGCTGTTAGAATTTTCCCTTTTAAAAGGGTCCAGTTGAAGTGTTTTACCTTGGGGATGCATTCTGTCTTCCAAGTAGCTGTATGGAGGTTCCAAGTAGCTGTAGGATTTCTGTTTTGGAGAGATTTGTACCCTTCTCTAACTGAGAAGGGCCCTCCACATGTATCCCAGATATATCTGTCCTCTTTCTCTTTATTGATTGGTGCTAATCCAGAGAGGGAAGTCTTCAGGTTGTGCCATAACTCTTTGAGATCTTGAGGTAGATGCAGCTGTTTCCAATCTCTCCATCTATTTTGATTCCATGAAGAAATGTCATACAAAGTGGTTATCCTTCGGTCTTCCATCCATTCCTGTAAAGGCCTGAGCTCTTGCAGTAGGTTCCTTGGATTGGAATTCATTATCCTATCTGCCCAAATCTTGGTGTTCTTTCCGTTGCCTGGGAGTTTGGAAACATTTTCTCTGAAGTGGGGCAGGACTTTCTTAATTAGGCGCCACACCGGAGTGCAGGGTCTGTCTACTATGGAGTCATTGAGGATATTGGAGTTTGGGCCGCTGAGGTATTTTCTTTTTATTGTCTCCACCCACCACGATCCCTTTCCTGAGATGATCTTCCAGATCAGTTTGAGCCCCAGAGCCTGATTTGAGAGACTTGGAATTTTTATAGAGAGACCTCCTTTTTCATAAGGGAGGGTGACTTGGCCCCAGTTGACTAGGCTGAACTTCTTTGTGTCCTACTTTCCTCCCTGCTAGAGGAAGCTTCTCATTATAAGTTCCATATGTTTGTGTATGCTGGCGGGAGCCATAATTACCGCATATTGGTAGATTGGGAGACCTGAAAGGACAACCTTTATGAGGATAGTTCTGCCTACTAGGTTTAGCCAGGAGACTCCCCAACTCTGAAGGAGGCTTCTCATATTCTCTATATGTTTTGTCCATACCTCTGCTTTGATGTGCTCCTTTGCCAGGAGTAAGCCCAAGTAAGAGAAAGAACTCCAGTTTCTTTGAAGAGGGATGTCTAAAATTTGGGATATACTTTGTTGTATCTGATATGGAACGTTCCATGTGTAAATTTTACATTTCCTGTTGTTTAATTTTCCCCCGGATACCTGAAGGAAAGCATCCATAACTCTTTTAAACCTCCTTGCCATCAGACTGGAAGCTCCCCCAATTAATAGGGTATCATCCGCGAAAAGCGAGTGATTTATCTCCTTTATTCCTCTTTCAATGCATATACCCGTTATCTCTCTTTTGAGACGGAGATTTTCTAGGTGAACACTTAGAGTTTCCGCCATGATAATGTAAAGGAAAGGGGATAGTGGGCAGCCTTGCCTTAAACCCCTGGAACTTCTGAAGAAATTTCTCGGACGACCGTTGATCAGCGGGGCGGTCCAAGAGTTGGAGATACACCCACTTATGATGCTGACAATATTTGAGGAGAAACCGAATTTTTTTAGAGCTGCTCTTAAGAAGGAATGGTCCACTCTATCGAAGGCGTTGGCCATGTCCAACTTAATAATCATTCCTCGTTCTCCTTTGTTGAGACTACTGTGGATGGCTTCCTGAATTAAGATAACATTATCTATGATCTGCCGCTTTGGGACAAAACCGCCCTGGTTCTCGGAAATTATAATAGGAAGGAGTTTCTTGAGCCTGTTGGCGATTATTTTTGTTATGATCTTGTACGAGACATTGCAAAGAGATATGGGGCGAAATCTATCAAATGATTTGGGGTTTGCTTCCTTGGGAATCAGAGCAATGTGCGATGACTTAGTGTTATCCCCCAGCTTGTGCTTTCTAAAGGCGTTTTTAACCATTCTCACGAAGTCCTTCCTTATTGTTTCCCAGTGCTGCCTGAAGCATGCTACAGTGAAGCCATCCGGCCCCGGAGCCTTATCTTGTTGCATGCTGAAGGTAGCTTCTCTAATTTCTTCTTCAGTTGGTTCTTGCTCTAGCTTGCTGTTATGTTCCTCCTTTATTTTTCTATCTATTGTACTGAGAAATGCTACGCTATCAATTTGTTGAGGGTCTGTCGTGAGGAGAGCCTTGAAGTGATCAAAGGCTGCGTTTTTTATCTCTTCTTGCTCCTTCAATTCTTTCCCATCCACTTCGATTTTCTCAATTTGGTTTCTGGCTCTTCTGGTCTTGACGTTGTTGTGGAAGAAAGAGGTGTTTTTATCCCCTGCTTTCAACCATAAGCAGCGGGATTTCATTCTTTGTTCCTCTTCCTCCACGCGATTTTTCCTGTGTAGCTCCTTATACATGTTTTTTTCCCTCTCTAGATCCTCTGCTGAGTGTTGGGTTTGTTCTTTTTCTTTGCGCCATCTCTCCATCTCCGCCAGCAGGTCGTTTTTCTTTTTCCTTTATGATCTTGCCGTCTCCCTTGCCCACTGTTTTATGACTGCCCTTAATTGTTTTAGCTTTGTTTCCCATACAAAATGTGGTGAGCCCAAAACTTCCTTTGCCCACTGATTTCGCACAAGAGAGCGAAAGTCTTCATGGCTGTCCCAAGACTTATTGTATTTGAAGGGAAGGGGGCCTAAATTTTTTCCTTTATCCAGAGTGAGAACCACCGCCTTATGGTCCGATGCTGTGCCGTGGATTATGTGACTTCTGATTGCTTGGAAGTTGCTTGCCATCCCTTCCTGAATGAGAAACCTATCCAACCTCTCTTTTATATTGTGGGATCCTGCTCTCTTGTTTGACCAAGTGTATTTTCCATTCGACAAAGGAGTGTCGATCAGGTTGAAGCGCTGGATGATTGTTTCTAGCTTGTCTCTCGATGGGTCTGAGTGGAAGTTCCCACCAAATTTTTCTTCCACCTGCCTAATTAAGTTCATATCTCCCCCTAGGATTATCAGACTGCTATGGATGGAGGAGAGATCCGCTTCTAAAGTGTTCCAGCAGCTGATTTTGTCTCTGTAGTGGTTGGGTGCATATATGTTATAGATGAAATAGACCTCTTGCGTACTTTTGTTCTTTAAGTCTGTTCTAATCCACCAGTTGCATCGCTGAGAATTGTTGATTTCCCACTTATTTTTGTCCCATAATGTACCTATTCCCCCTGAGGCCCCATCTGAGCCTTTTGATGTGCCTGAGTAATTTTTGAATCTTTGAATTTGGAGAATGAAATCCTTCTCGGTAGTTTTGGTCTCCTGGATTAGGAGAATGTTTGGCTGTTCCTGATTCAGAAGATATTTGATTGCTTTCTCCTTTAGGGAAGAGCCCATCCCCCTACAGTTCCAAGAGACCAAATTCATTATTTACTAGTTGTGGGGTGGAGTCCTGATTTCTCCTTGGCCTTTTCTCCATTCCCTTTTAACTTGCCTAAAAATGAGTCCATGGGTTGTTGAGCACCGGTTGCCATCTCCTTAGCCGCTATTTCATCTCTCAGATCTTTGTTCGATTTCCTGCCAACTTTTCTCGGAAGGTCTGAAGACTGATTCACTTCCTTTGCTTTGTTTCTGGTGAGGTTTCTCTCGATGGTGGGGGTAGGGGAGGGGGGAGGATTGGAACAAGGAGAGGATGGGCATGGGGATTGAGGGGGGGAAGACGGAACTTCTGCTGTTAGGGATTCAAAGGGGTTGGGGGAGGAGGGGAAGGCTGAGGGAGGAGGGGGAGGAGGGGGAGGAAGGCTTGTTGCCAGAGGTGCAAAGGAGCTAGTGCCCGGATTAGGAGAGTGCTTTTTCCTTTTAACTTGTTCCCAAGAGCCCCCTGCAGTTTCCTCATTATGTTCTACATCATTTACTTTTAGCTTGCTACATCTATTGGCGAAATGGCCGTACTCATGACATACCTTGCATTTAAAGGGTAGCTGTTCGTAATCCAGCTGCTGGATGTGCATCCATTGGTCCACCTTTAATTTAATTGCTTCTGGTAGTCCTTTTCCCAGGTCGACTTCCACACAAATCCTTGCGCATGCGTGCATGTTCTCCCTTGGTTCCGATCTGTCTATGTATTTTCCGACTGCGTTGCCGATTGCTTTGACGGATTCGTCCCCCCAGCAATGGAGGGGCAGATGGGGGAGGCGCACCCAGACAGGAACGACGCTTGGGATGTCCATTTCTGGATCGAAGTCCGGGATCCATTTGTTCAAATAAAGCCCTCTTGTGTCCATGAAGTAGGGGCCATTGCGGAAGATAAGGCTCTTGTCTTCTTTCGATTCGAACAGGAAGGTGAAGTATCCTCTCCTACAGAATCTGATTGCGATCTTTCCCTGGATCATTGTGCTCCAGTTGCGCTCCACCGATTTTTGGACAGTGCGAGGAGATGGCCAGAGGCCGGTGAACTGTCCAACAAGACCTCTTTCTGATAATGCTATTGCTGATTTCCGAGGAAGGGAGGGGGGAAGGATAACCTCGGGGATCTCATCCAGTTTTTTTATGAACTTCGAAAGGGCGGGGCGGGGTCTGGCTTCAGAGGGTTCCGTCAAGAGCGAGGCGAAGATTTCCTCCGGGGAATCAGAGGCCGGAGGCGGGGAGGCGAAGCCTGCCATTGCAGGCCCACTGGGAAAGGTGAGGGGGGGCCAACCTTTAAACGACCATTACCCCGCAGAGGGCGCGAGGCGTTGGCAGGAGGAGGCTCCCAGAACAGCGCGGGACAGGGAACCCGAGGGGCCAGGCCAATGGAGGGTGGATCAGGGAGGACAGGAAGGGCGGCAGCGCCCCTGCCAGGCAGAGCCTGGAGAGCAGCAGGCGCGGGATAGGTCAGAGGCGCCAGGGCACCATCGTAGCGCTCCTCATCTCGTTCCTTCACATTAATTATCAATCCGGGCAAGTATTTCTATTTCAAGAGTGTACACAGTATGTGGCGGCTATTTAACTCAAAGATTAATGCTTCTAAATTGCAGTATAGTTCTTTCAAATACAACAGTGAATGGATGCAGCAAGTAACTTGTAATTGCAATTAAAAGAGAACTCAATCCTCTAATGAAACCAAATTAAACATTCATCAAAGTAACAACAATCATCAATCGAGAATACAGTAGTAATAACTCATTCCTCTTTTAACTGATTTATTCTCATTCAAACCTAATTCTTAATATAAGCAGCATATGATCTCAATATAAGAGCTTCAACATAAGTAGTCAATACTCTTTATAGTAGATGATCTCAAAATAGAATGCTTAACTAAATAACTAGATTTGAATTAACAATAAACCGAATCAATGATATTACTGCAGAATATATAAATAACACAATTCCGTGAGATTGGAAAATAGGAAATAGCAAAACGATACAATTACAGAAAGTAGAAATTCAATTAAACCATCACACTGCAAGAATCATAAATGCATGATATAGGAACATCAAGTGAATCCACCAAGGCTGAGCCCTTAGCCGCAAGTGAACACTGCCTGATTACTTCAGTAGATGCGAAGGAACAACAACTATTTTTATATATTAATCATTGCATAATCGTTACAGGAAGTTCGTGCTCTGCTTCAACAGCGAGAGTCAATGATCAAAGTTACAATTTCTCCAATAGTAATTATCCCTTTTCTGCTTACAATCATTGTCTTTTATAATGGGAAAGAGGTAAAAAGATAAATAGTTAAAGTGATCCCTCAGGATCAAGATATCCTGAGGATTTCACCCAGTTTTCCAACTTTAGTCATCTTTCCTTTCTTGCACTAATCCCTGTGATCCATTTTGTCCTTATCTGTAACTGTCGCGCTCCTTCCTTGGCTTGCTGCCCTTTCGCTGTTCATTGGTTAGGGAACAACAATTGTCCATTTTCGTATTTTCCCTGCATAAAGAAGGATAACGATCAACTAAATTGTAATTTCAGATACTTTCCTCATTCTTACCATAATCTTTTGATATATTAACATTTTAAGATATAAAAGGGATATAACTAAAGGAAAAGGATGATGAAATAAATAACATATGCATACCTTTTCCATGACTCAACAACATCCAAGTTTATGTCCTTTTATGCATCCGCTGTTGCATCCATTTTTGTTTCACCACAATTTGTGCCATGTTTTCAACCTACTATTCCACCCATGTTTGCTTCCACTTTTTCATCTACGTTTGCATCATATTTTCTGTCTAAGTTTGTATTGATTATTTCTTCTTTTTTTTCATCCACTTATGTGTCAGATATTGCATTGTTTTGCATCTACTTCTATTGAATCCACTTTTCAAACCAATTTTACATCCATTGTTCCAGCCATTTTTGTGTCTTCTTTTGAATCCATTTTCCAATACTCATAAAATATTTTGCATTGATGGTATTTCTTATGACATTGAAAATTATGAACAACTGATGACAATGCCAATAATCATTACAACGACGATAATGAAGACGAGGATGGTGACATGAATGGTGGTTATGATGATAATGACAATGATGATGACAAAAATGATTATGATGATGATGAGCTAATTACCTTAGAAAATCTTCCCAATTTTAAATATTTTCATTGTCGTAATCATAATCATTATCTTTCGCATCATCATCCAAATCATCATCACTTGATCATCATTGTTATCATTTTCATCTGGGCCGTCATCAACAATAATAATGGCATGAATGATGATGATTATGTCGATGATCATGTTGTCCATGACAACGATGACAACAATGACGATGGAAATTAAATTAAAGATGATGATGGGGATGGGGATGATGACAATAATAATGGTTGTGATGATGATTATGATCATCTATAAAAAATAGAGTTGTTATTTATCATGCATATATCATATGTGTCCTAAAAAACCCTTTTCTAACACTCATCACATTTTTTTGGGTTGATAATATTTCTTACGACGCTGATAATTATCAACAATTGACAACAATGTTGATAATCATGATGATGACGACTATGACATGAATGGTGATTATGATGATAATGATAATGATGACAATAATGATACCAATGATGGTGGTGTTGATGATGATAATGAATATGATGACAACGATTATGATGATGCGAATGACCCTACAATATTATGGACTCATGAAATTACTAGTTTCAATACCATCTTTTGTGTACATATTACACACAATTTTCATGTACCTCAACTTACACAAAAAAAAATATATATTTTCTAATACAATAGACAATAATCACTCTCTAGTTGGGGAGTACATCACTACAACCAAAAATTTTATTGGTGAGGGTCATGCCTTTGACGAACCTTTAACGTTTGTCATCAATGTCGCATATGGTGACGACCCTTTAAAAAGCATTGTTGTAAGTGTATATAGCGATGGTCCTTTAAAGTTTTTCGTCAAAGCCATTTTCAATGACACTTTTGGTGAGGGTCGGTAAAGGCCCATCACTAATTATCTCTTTAGTGACAATTCTAGTGACAATATTTTATTGATCCTCACCAATGCTCTTTTTGGTTACTTTTGGTGACAGACAAAAAATTTTCGTCATCAATAATCTTTTCAATGAGTTTTTTATGACGCTATGTGCCTGATACTATATTTTTTATCGAAAGATAACTATTTAAGACCATTATTGTGGAGTCTTTTTCATTTTTTTTCCAAGGCCATAGTGTTTAGAGTCAGTCAATTTGTTAAGAAGTAATGAGTGTGTATAATTTCCCTCAAGTAATGAGAATAGAGTTTTCCTACGAGTCAACACATGATTCATCTCTATTAGGTTTATTATCTAGAAAATTCAATTTAGATAAAGTTCCACTAGCGTGTGTAGAAAATATATTATTTAATACATAATCAAGTTCTTTCAGTTCTATTAATGAGAAAGACCTATCACTCCTCAACAATTCTGGCACACCTTAAGATCCTTTGGCTATTGAAAATAGCAACAATAAATGCTAAAAATAAAAATTCTATAAATAACATCTCAGGTACCAGTGTTGGAAATAGCAACAAGGAATGATAAAATAGAAATTATAAAAATAGCATTGCTATAAATAGAATTTCGGAATAGATTCCAGTTTTAATTAGTCCCTGAATTAAAATTTGAATTTAGTCTCACTAGCTATTTGAAAAATAATTAATTAATTCATCTTGAGTTAATTAGTTGGAAAAATTCAAACATAAAGTCTTTGTGAAGACATGCAGCAATTATCCCTTTGATTGAGGAAGTTATCCCTTAATTAAGGAGATAAGGATGAGTTGTATTTGAGTTGTAATTAGTTAGCACAATTAACTGAGTTAAGTCCAGTTAAATTAGTTCCAAACAGTTTGTGGAACTAATTGTGAGTTCAGTTAGTTAATGCATGCATGCATGCAACTAGTGTACTTCAGATAACTAAATATTCTGTCATAAATAACTCATTCATGTCAATTCAGACAAAGACCCAGTTGAAATTAAAGGAAGGGATAGTGTAGTATTAGTTGGAGGATTTTTCCTATATAGGAAACTCATCTATGCAGAAGGAATTATCTCCTTAAGGATTGTGTAGTTACTATTGGGCCAAGTGAGCAGTGTGAGGTGGGAATTCACATGTGTGGAAGCACTGGACCCCAAGAAAAAGTGCGCAAGGAAGTAGGAGGCTTTGAGGGAAGAGGAGAAGATTTGTGAGAGGCCTTTGACTATCTATGAGTAGGAGAGGGATTATACTGAGAGCTATTTGGCTTCCAAGCTAAGGCTATGTGTAATTCTGTGACTATTTTCTACTTGTATGATAATAAAAAGATTGGGGTTTTAGGCTGAGGCTTTCCCCGGGTTATTTCTTCTGTGTTATGAGTGATTGATTTCTCATTATCAGTTATATGTGTTCTCATTAATCTTGCTCAATTCTATTAAGTTTCCTCAAAGTGTTGTAGAAGTATATCTTGTATTGTGTTTTAGTATATTGCATAATATATTGATCTACAGTGAGAATTTCTACATGGTATCAGAGCTAGCTGATTTGTAGAAAAAGTCTACATGGTATCGGAGCAAAGGTGATCGAAGCAATGAACAAGATACGAAGAAGAAAATTCGAAGTTAAAAAAAATAAAATTTCCACGAGTTTTCAGAGCAGATCTGAAAACTTTTGTGCAAAATTTTAATAAACAAATAGAATATATGGATTCTTTGTGGAAAAATACCCAAAGTAAAAAAAAAAAAACGACTGAATTGGGGTTCGGATGAGGGAGATATCGCTGATTTAAAATCAATTCTTTTTCCAGAAAATTTTGTGACGGCGGGAAAGATGAAACAGATTGGTGTGCTATCCAAGAACCTGTATGCACTTGAGGTACACGATGCATGCAAAGCCTTGAGGAGCAAGGCAAATGTTAGATACTTGATGGTTGAGAGGGAGAGTAAATTTCCTCTCAACATGCAATGCCAAAAGAAGTCTCAGACAATTGTGAAGGAGCCACAATTGGTGAAGTAGCTTCAGGAAGTTGTGGAGCAACCACAACTGGAGAGCCGAGAGGAGACTGAGCGGAGGCATCCACTCATGCAGAGACCTCCAGTAGGGGGGGATTTCAATCCAAGTGGGCAGAGGGATCACATGCATCCATACCTCCAGGTGGGAGGTGGGGCAATGTGAAGTGATAGTCCCAAAAAAGCTGAAATAGGGTAGGATCCTTGAGGTACCCAACCTCTTTGATTAGACCTTGCTACAGGAGCCTCAATGAGGAGTAGTAGGGCTGGCTGAGTGGGTAGAGACAAATTCAGATGGATCGACAGAGGAAGCTTCAACATCAGAGTGTGTTTCTAGCTCAAAAGGGAGGTCAGTTACTTACTTCTCAGTAACTGAATTGCAGTGCAGCAGTGGGAAGCACGATGCAACATGATGAGAGGAGGTGAAGTGTGTATGCATGCTGGGAGATAGGACTAGCAGCAACATGGATGCAGCAGGAGGAATCAGTGTGATTGATGCAGTCAGAGATCAAAGTGACAGAGGCTAGAGTAGTTAGATACTGAAGGGCATAGAGGTGCAGACTTTTCAGTCGACAGATGATCCAGATTTAAACAGGAACGCAATAAAATACAGAGATAACCATATACAAAAAGATGCAGCGGAAATAATACTTCATTTCATTAATGGAAAATACTAAAATATGCTTACAACCGGAAATAGAAATAAA
>APFE031435354.1:0-14585 GCA_000404065.3 Pinus taeda
TCGTTCCCAACGAGGGAGGGTTGATCCCCTCACTGGTTCGGAAACGAGCTCGTGCTTCTCCTTTAAGAGGAGCTTTCCCAGAGTATAAATGCAACAGCTGGATTTATCCTATCACAAGATAAGCTACTTGTTTGGTTTAATAGTCTTGGAGAGTTAATTACTCACCTACTCTAAGACACTAGCCTGATCTATGTTGGTGCTTCAGAGCCCTAGAAAATAAAAATTTCTAAGTTAATTTTACTTTAAGCGTTGATTTTATGGCTTTTCTTTAAGACAAAAGGTAGTGGAGATGAAACTGATGATGTGTAGACTCAACCCAAATCCACTAAAAAGATGCACCTAGGATGATTTACACTACTTTTCTTTTTCAATGAATTCCCTAGCTAAGAGAGTTGGAGAATGCAAATTTTTGATAAAAGCAACTTTATTAACAGACAATCAAAGAAACAATCTCTTTATCTTTTCCAAACACACAACACATCACCACTCATTACTTGCACGAAAATTCCTTTCTCTTTCAAAAACTTCAAACGCTACTTAAAACAAACTTCGCAAGAGATGTTTTTGTATTTTTCCTATTTAACAAAGCATATAAAACTATTCTAACAAAAGCAATTGCAAAATTTATAAAAATCTATGAAAAACTCACTCAAAAGAAATCAAAAGGAAATTTACCTAAAAGAAAATATAAAGAGGAAAAAGCCTACTAAGATGATTCCAGGATGTTTTACTCGGAAACAATCAAACCAAGGACCAGTTCATGCAGAATCATAAACCAGTCAAAAAAAAAAATCAAACTCTTTTGTTATTTTCTTAAGAATGAAATTCACAAATTCAATCAACAAGCTACTTCGAAATTCCACAAAGAGACAACACAAAGGTAGGTTGCTCACACAGGTAGACTTTACGACAGGTACAACTCCTAAGAAGACTGACAAAACCAGAGAGATCCAAGGTTTCACAACTTCCAAAGTCAAAGTCACTACAGGACCAATGCAAAAATAAAACCCTAAGGCTAGAACTTCTATGAATTTCACTAAAACTCTTGACGCTAACGAAACAAGTTCAGGTGAAGATCTCTGACACATAACCAGTGGATCTGGGCAGTAAAAACTAATGAAAGACAAAATCTAAAGGAAAAAATGGAAAAAATGGAAATTTTCTCAATTTTGACAGGGTACGCAGGCAGCCTGTTTGCACAGGTGCGTGCACGCTCTATGTACAAAGCTGCAGTGCGTACAGGTATGCACTGTGCTAACTCAGAGGGTGCGTACTACTGAAAAATCAAGAAAAACTAAATTTAACTTAACTCTAAGCTAACCCACCCAAATACACAGTCAAACAGCGAAAAACCAAAAAGGAAATGACTCTTTTCAGATGAAAGTGTCACACAAAGGAAAAATCAATCACATTAATCGATTCCCCAGTGGAGTCACCAATTTGTCATGCGGAAAGAGTTAATCTTGCGAACAAAACCAACCTCCCTGGAAGCCTAAGACTTTCTAGTGACAAACAAGACAATTAAGAGCAATCCTTCTCTAAACATGCATTTACCATACAAGAAATCAAGTGTTTAGATCCTACCTGTAGTCCAACGCTGTTGTAGTAGTCCAGCCTCGTCGATCCGGATGAGCTCCTCCTTCACTTCGAAACCTGCATTCACTAACAATCAAACGATTACATAGCACCTGAATATCTCATAAAATAAAACATATTCAACATATAGACCAAGGAGTATATGAAACAACTCATTAATAACAAATTGTTGAGAAGAATGGACTTATTTGTATTAATAGGAAACAAAAGAAACCATTACAAGCTGAGCCTTGGTGTTGTGCAAGTTCCTCCCAGGGTCTAGCAAGAGTTTTCCTTTACTTTGATAAGCTCACCCACTTCCAAATGAAACAAGAAAGGATGATAATATCTCCTCACAATCTTCTACAAGGAAGTCCTAATTCCAACAACATCTACCCTTTGGAACATTTAGCTTTCAACCTCCCCTCCTCTGGCCCAATGCCTGCAGAGTCGCCAATGGAGTCCCCAGCAGAGTCGCCAATTTGTCACACAGAAAGAGTTAATCTTGCGGACAAAACCAACCTCCCTAGAAGCCTAAGACTTTCTAGTGAAAAACAAGAGAATTAAGAGCAATCCTTCTCTAAACATGCATTTACCATACAAGAAATCAAGTGTTTTAGATCCTACCTGTACTCCAACGCTGTTGTAGTAGTCTAGCCTCGTCGATCCAGATGAGCTCCTCCTTCACTTCGAAACCTGCCTTCACTAACAATCAAACGATTACATAGCACCTGAATATCTCATAAAATAAAACATATTCAACATACGGACCAAGGAGTATATGAAACAACTCATTAATAACAAATTGTTTAGAAGAATGGACTTATTTGTATTAATAGGAAACAAAAGAAACCATTACAACCTAAGCCTTAGTGTTGTAAAAAATCCTCCCAGGGTCCAGCAAGAGTTTTCCTTTACTTTGATAAGCTCACCCACTTCCAAATGAAACAAGAAAGGATGGTAATCTCTCCTCACAAGCTTCTACAAGGAAGTCCTAATTCCAGCAGCATCTACCCTTTGGAATGTTCAGCTTTCAACCTCCCCCTCCTCTGGCCCAAGGCCTGTATTTATAGTGTTCTAGAGGAAGTTATTCAGTTCCAACATCAATGGGATACTCCCTCTTTTGGATGGGGTAGCTCCTCTCTTGATGGGATAAGTTCCTCTATCATAGGGATGCATGAACCATCTGGAGGCGCTCAATACATGTCAAACAATCTTCTAAATGCTCTAGAAATTACCACAAGTAACTTTTTTAAGATGAAACTCGCGCCTTTTGACCTTTACAGGAGTACGCACCCATCCCTTGACTTACAGAGTGTACAAGTACGTAGGTATAATGAGCTTGGGATGCGTACACGCAGGCAAGGTAGAGAGAACCTGCGTGCCCAGAGATAAACCTGTTTTTTAATGACTTTCTCTCTTTCTTGAAGTTTGACATGGAGAGCAGAGGTATAAGGCTTGACAAGGACGATAGTATGACTGTTGATGGAGCCATAATAACTGTAGATAGTCATGGTGACAAATTTTAGTGTAACACTATCTTATGCATCCATCTGCGACAGGTTGATCCAATCCTCATCGTACGTAGTTAACTTATAGATGTTTTCAGTATCATCATGACCATATTATTTTCTAATGGATTCTATAAATTTTGCTCCTTCAGAGGGATCTAAGGGAACAATGACCCTAGTACCATTCTTTTCAAATACCATACTCTTTTTTAGATTGATTATGGAGTCCATATCCAAAGCCCAATCAATTCTGAGTAAAGATGGATACAAATTACTATTGTCCACAATCTTAATGACTTTGAAGTCTACCCTCACACTTGCTCCTTTAATATCCACCATAATGCCTTGTAGCTAGCCCATCGGGATATCTTTTGTTGATTGTCCATACACAACTGAATTGGTGAGCACTGCAGCTTTGGTTGCTCCATTTTCTCCCAAGTCTGCTTTAGCAACATATTTTCATCCGATCCTAGGTCCATAATTACTTGATCCATTTCAAATTTTCCAATCTGCGCGGTTAGATGCATTTCCCATCCAGTCCCTTTCTTATTCTTGTTGACCTTATTCACTATGCATTTTTCAGGTTGTGGCCTCTCTTTACTGGCACAATTATTGATCAATTCTTGCAACCCTTCCAAAACTTTCTGGTCCCTTAACAATTGAATCAAGGTTTTTTGTCGTAATACCTACTTCAGGAGCATTCTTCTTTGGCACTATTTGCATCTACGTCTTTGATGTCGAAGCTACCATGTCCATGAAACTCTTCTTTGCCTCCAAGAAATTTTCCTTTCCCTTCTACAGATCTAGCCCAATGTTCTTTTCTCATGCCTTTCTAACTCATGTATTTGCCACAGGCTTCTTACCTTCTTCATCTTCTCCAGTAGTCGCACCACTTCATGTCACTATATTAGTGCTTGGATCATCCTCACATAGTTTGGATCGCATCATTTGTATATTCTCGTTAGGCTGTTGATTCTTATTTTCCCCCATCTTAGTCATTAAAACAAGGAAATCTTCTATCACATGGTTAAACTATCTACAATACCAACATGAAGGGTGAGTGGGATTCTGACAATCATGTGCATAATGTCCAACTTTTCAACAATTATAGCATATGATCAGACCCTTTCGTCATCTAGCACCTCCTACTCAACCATTTCCTAAACCTTGAAATCCTCCATGAACTATAGATGAACCATTATACTCATGTGCGCGACCTTCAGCTTGCGTTCTATATGTCGGGGTTCGATATATCATCAATTCATAGCTATGACAATGACTCTCATCATGTTCGACTGATAAATAAAACTTACAAAATAATTATTGTGGCGACTGCACGTATTTCTGAAGAAAATAACAATGATTAGTCAGGTGTTGGCCTGCAACTCAGTGAATACTACACCATACACTCAGTCTGGTACTTGGTCTAGTGCTAGGCTCTAGCTTCAAAGGATTGGGACCTCCGCCAACCAAATAATCAAGCTACAGAGTACATTAGTCCTTATAGTGACCTTCCTTATTACACTTTAGGCACCATACTTCTAAATGCATCTCAGATCGAACATCCTTTCCTTTCTTCAAATATTGGAACTCCATATGCAAGCTTGCTAACTAGGATTGTATCTACTGAATCCTTATCTGAGTGTCTTGTACCGGCAAAGATTCTAATTTCATTGCGATTTCTAATGCTTTCACCTGCATCCCAATCTTTTTTTGCGATAGTGGTAATCTGAGGTGAGGCAATAGCGGAACTATATACCACTCTTTGTGTAATTCATCAAAGGTCTAGAAGTTGGTTTGTCCCATGAAACATTTTAACCTCTAAACTACATCCCATGTAGTCTCATTGACAACTTGCTTAATCTCTTTTATTTTTGTAATACATTGTGACTGCAACTTGGGCTTCTTAAACTCCTCATTTAGTGCATTCTTCGTCAGAGCTAATGAAGCAGCTAGATTAGTCATATTGTACTTTATATAACATGACAACTCTCTATCCTACATTGTTGTGACAAGATACGCTTTCTTCATCTCTCCATCACTGACTTATTATTCTTTCCACACACCTTCTACGACAAACCAAAATTGGTCAGGATCCTCTAATCCTTGACCCTTAAAGATAGGCATCTTCGTTGCATTCACCATGTTGAATAGTGGAGGTCGAAGTGAAGGTGGAGGTGTAGGTGGACGTGTAGGTATATGAGGTGGAGGCAAAGTTGGAGGCGGAGTGGATAGGTGAGGAATCCTATAAGTAACTTAAATTTCTGACTGGGCCACACCTCTAGATGTACTAGGGTTTCTCCTTTCTTCTTCTCCATCTAATTCACCCAAGAATTGGCTGCAATCACCCTCAATATATTCATCATGATTGGCTCTAAATCTTTTCCCTCTTCGTGTAGATCAATTCCAGCCTCTTTTAAACATCAATCTATAGGCATAAAACCCTTTTCACGTAATAATAAATTAATCTAGAGCTTTACAGAATTTGGATACTTACCTCATGGGCCTTCGAAAAATTTGTGCTCAGCTGCACTTTAGGATACTATTGTTTCCATTGAAAATTCAATAATAAAACCTCTCAGGATAATATCGATCTAGTAATCAACAACTCTTGTGACCTTATATTTAAGTCACTTAATCAGCTTTGGGGTCCACATAATAGGATTGTTGTTTTTCCAACAATGTTTGTTTTCTGCTAGCCTTGAAATCTATTCATGCAGCTCATTAGCAAACAATGTGAAAAATATCCCATGTTGTTCTTTATAGATATACCTCTATAACCACCTTTCTTTTGATTGGCGCAAATCTCTTCTCTCATGCACTACAAATTCATGAAATTTCCAATCTACCCAATGTTTTATCTCTTTTCTAGTCAGTAGCCACATTACACATCCTCAAATAGATCCCGATCCCAACAATGGAACCATTTGTTAGCTTCAGGGGCTTAGACACAGGTTCAGAGTTAGCTACGCTAACCAACCAAACCTTATACCAATGGCCCTTTTGACAACGACATTCTTGTGTAGATCGCATTCTCACTCAAGGTGATATTAGGGGATGCTAGAACCAGGTTTCTTCATCTAAAGGGACTATGCAATGTGGTTGTATGGTTTTTATTAATTTAGGGCTTAATTTGACCTTCGCGAAATGCTAACCTTTTTATGACATTCGTTAAATGTTTTTCTACTTAATAGGTTTGCGAACTGCACAAACTAATCTAACATGTATGATTCAGTATATACAACAATATCTAAACCTTCGCGATGAAATTACAGAAGAAAAATATAAAACAAACCATAAATAAGATAAAACATAGAAACTATCCGAACTTAAGAAAATACACAGATTTATCTCAAATTTCTTCTTTATTAGTTCAAGTCTTCACATATACAACCTTTATGATCCTACGCACATAGCTGTAGGGGCTTGTGCACATAGCTACAAACTTACCAAGGTCTCTGTGCACATAGATACAGGAACATTCCCCTTCACCTGACTATAGAAAGATCTTACAAAAAAGACTCAAACATCTATCATCAATTAAATTTTATGCCTTAGACTTGCTAAAACACCCCTTTATATACGCTTTTACCCTTACAATAGCATGGCATGTAAACCATGGGTGGAGCTCAAAATACTCTAGATAATCCCATTCCTTTACAATAGAAGGGGATTTGATCCACCCTAAAGTACCTATGATTCTTATAACCCTACATTAATCATGCTCTACTCCTCAAAATGCAGAGTCTTTACATGACTCGAACAAAACTTAGACCTAGGGGACCCCTGCCCAATTCCACTTCCTTAACGTGACATAGGAGATTGAATGGGATCATAGTAGCTTCTCTTCTCATGTTTTACCGAGAGCCCACCTACAGGAGCCTGTGGCCTAACTGAATTAACTAATTTTAGGTGATATATATACACCCATTAGGTAGGCCTAATTGATAAAAGAAAAGTTATATCGACATTATACCCATATTTCTCCCATATCAAGTCCGTTTTTTTCATGTTTCCTACACTCCCAGTCTTTAGGAAACCCTTGTTTCCTTTGCGGAGATGGTCATCATCCTTATATAGAATCTCCTTGTGCTTGTTAGAGAGGTCGTCTTTGTGGATTAGGTTGGAAAGATCTAGAGGAAGGCTTCATTGGTGCCTTTGGCCTAGATGAAGTTGTACCTTTCTTGTACCTATTGTTGTTAATTAGTAAATAAGCTCATGTCGTGTTCCTGGTATGTTATTGTCTCATGAATACTAGTTTATATGCTTATATATGATGATATCACATATATTTTATGTATTCACGTTGAATTATCTATTATGTATATGCTTTTGTGAATTGAATTGTAGGTTTGCTCATTTTGGAGGAAGAAAAAGGTTTGGACTGTATGGGAACATCGTCAAATGTAGGACCTCCAGGTATGTTTCCAAATCCATGTTTGATAATTCATATGTTAGGCATGCTTATCTGACTGCTCTTTTTTTATTATCTTCTTCTTCTCTATTGAGGATTTCAATTCTTTCCTTAGTGAATTTTTCCTACCAACATATATACATGTGATTTTCTGGTTATGTATTGTCATTGACATGGGGGATTTCGTAAATTAACATTGGTTTTCGCCTTTCCTTTCCATTTCCTATATAGCCATGGTGTTGTGGGTTTTTCCACTTGATTGTTTTCTGATTGGTGCTCATAATTCCTTATGCTTGTGGGTTGGGACAAATGCTTTGGAAGTAATAGGTTCGGTTGAGTTACTAGTCCTAGAGCCCAGGTTTGGAGAAACACTCTAGAGCCCTTGGTGGGCTAACTTACTAGTCCCTAGATTTAGGTTGGACATACGCTATAGAGCACTGGAAGGTTGTGCGTTGAGTTAATATTTCCTAGAGCCCTATATAGCTTGGGTAGAGATCGATTTCGTTGGTAATTAGTGATGTTTGACCATGGAGGTGGAATCACTGTGGTTGAGGGTTGAGGTCGTTTGGCATCTAGAAGCCCTAGCTTGGTTTTGTTTGGTTTATTCCATGAGATCCCACATTCATTCTTGGAATATGATGTAGGGCTAATTAGCTGAAGAAAGATTTGGTTCAACCCAATCTATTTTCATTTGGCACGTGGAAGTCCCTGACTTGGTTGGAATTTTCATATGTTAATAAGACTTATTCTTCTATTTTGATTCATGTATATATATATAGCGATTATGTTGGATATATTATGGATGAGTTTCCATGGTTTCCATGTTGGTTATTTTCTAGTTATCTGATGTATATTACTTATGGTTCTTGACATGTATTGACGAATGTATGAATGGTTGATGGATGCATGGACAAACAAATGTTGTTGTTTCTATTCTCATATAAGTTTTAGACTCCTATGATCATATATGTATTCATGACCTATAATTTATATGTTCACCATATGTTTGACGAAATAATTGTCATGGTTAGGCCTGGTTAGGCAAATTTCTTGTTCAATTTTTGTATAAATAATTTTTTCATTTTGTCATTTATGGTTTTGGAAAGTCTTAGGCAATTCTCAGTAGTGGTTTGGAGGCTGACCTAGAATTTTGGCTCAGATATCAATATCACACCCTCTGAAACAGGCAAGTTGGGTCACAATCACATTTAGTAAGTCTTTTGCATGCAGTTGGAGGCCTTCAACCACACCCCGACCTTTTCATGCATGCGGTTAGGATCCTAGGTTAGTGAAAAAGAGCCCCAACTCAGGGTTTGGTCTCCTAGGCTAGTTCTTTATCCCTTGAGCATTTAATATCCTTAAGGGATGTTGCGAGTTACCATTTTGTGGTCATTTTTAGGCCCCACTTACTTAAATAGAGGTTGGAGGTCAATTCATGTCATAGTAAGTCTTCATTCTCATGTTTACATTGGCAGGTTAGCGAACTTAGGTAAATGTGGGATGGCTAGTTATAATAGGACTATGGAATTTGTATAATGGATTTGAATACTCAATATTTCCTAATAGTTCCAAAGCAATTAGTGCCCATAAATATTGGTATATTTTAGAAAAGGCATGCCAAGGAACATATGTGGTCAATAATGCCAAGTTTTATATTCTCGGGAAGAAGCTTGAAACCCTACAAATGAGAGACATTGAATTAGTAAATCTATTTATGAAGCAAGTCATGGAGGTAGTAAATAATCTTATGGATCATAAAGATAACGTCATAGATAAAAATCTAGTTGAGATAATTCTTAAAAGGATACCACCTTCATTTGAAATTATTATGAAAGCCATAAAAGAAAGTAAATATCCAATCCAATTCAATTGAAGAAATGACAAGTGAAATGTTGAATCATGAATCAAGAATAAAAAGATAGAAATGAATCATTAGACAAAGAATTTTAATCTCAAGTCGCAACTAGTAGAGGAAGAGGCAAAGGTAGTAGAAGTAGACGAAAAAAAGGAAGAGGATTTTCTAGCAATGAAAAAAATAAATCAAGTCAAATTGAACAAACACATGATGAACCTTAGAATCAAAGAGGAAGAGGCATAAATAGTAGAGGAAGATCAAAAATGGAAAATTCAAATGTACATTATTATTACTGCAATAAAGTATGGTCATTTTGAAAGAAAATGCATGAATATGTAGGCATGTTTTAACAAAGGCAATGAAATAGTTTCAATCATTGATGAAGGAGAAACATATACATGTTTCTTTGTTTTTCAGCAGCTCAAGAAAAAAAAATGAATATCTATGGTTATTGGACAATTATTTCACTAACCATGTGATAGGTAACAAACACATTTTTTCAAGTCTTGTTCAAATATTTAAAAATGATAGTATGTTTTGTGATTATCATCTTGTTAATGGCTTAGGAAAAAGTATTTTTACAGTTGTGACCAAACATAATGAAAAGGACATTCATGATGTCTATTATGTATACTCTGAAACATAATATGTTAAATGTAGGAAAAATGCGCTAAATTGTTTCTGATGTAATTTTTGGCAAAAAATAATTTTGATACATGTGAAAAACTACACCAATTCAAAGCCATGGTAGAATAAAAGTGGTAAGAAAATTAAATAATTAAAATTAGATGGAGGAGGTGAATGTGATTCCAAAGAGATTGTGGCATATAATAGAGACAAAGGTATCAAGAGGGAATTTATGACAAGGCACTCTCCATAGAAAAATGAAGTAGTAGAAAGAAAAAATTAAAGCATCATGAATATGGCAAGAAGCATGTTGTAGGAAACGAGTTTTCCAAATGAATATTCAACATAAACAACAGGATGTTTAGTTTGTATACTGAATTTATCTCCAACCAAAAGTGTCAAAGAAAGAGTTCCTTTGGATGCTTGATGTAATATCCTTGGGTTAAAAGCTCATGTAATTAAGGCAAAATTTAAGACCAAAGTCATGGGACATGTATTCCATGCTAAATGGTGGGAATATATTATAGTGGGGATCACTTTCATTTTATTTATGGCTATGGAAATTTGCCAAGGAAAAGAGGCATTAAATGGAATTTATTTCTGAAATAAAGGAAAATAGGAGAAAAGGAAGGTGAAAAGACACAAATTTGCATGAGATGGAAATTGAAGGAAAATGAAGATAGTGAAGGCCTCAATGATAAAAAGGATTATGAGGATCAATTTCTAGTCTTTTGTCAATTATGTATTTGGCTCTCTCATTCATTCTCTCATACTCTTTCACACTTATAGTATTATTGGATCATCCTTGGAGCACTTTGGCATACATTGGATTTGGAGAAGGAAGGCAAAGGAAAGTAGGAAAGCAGAAGGGAATAGGTGGATCAATAGCTACATCAGGATTTATTTGCAGGTAATAGGTTGCATGTGTGGTTTCCTTAACAATTTTTGGATGCATGGTATATGCATGTGATTATTTGCTTATGTGTTGTCACTGTCATGGAGGATTGCCTAGATTGATAGTGGTTTTTTCCTTGCCTTACCATTGCATGGATAACGATGATGTTGTGGGTTTTGCCACTTGATTGTTTTATGATTGGCATTCATAATTCTTTATGGTTGTGGTTTGGAACAAATGCTCAGGAAGCTCTAGAGAAACTTGGGTTTAGTTACCAATCCTGGAGCCTAGGTTGGGATAAACACTCTAGAGCCCTTAGTGGGTTGAGTTTCTAGTCCTTGGGGCTGGGTTGGAAAAATTATCTAGAGCCTTGGAAGGTAGTGGGTTGAGCTACTAGTTCCTGGAGCTCTTAACAACTTGGGTAGAGACCAATCTGGTTGGTGTTAGGGATGTCTAACTATGGAGGTGGAATGAATATGGTTGAGGGTTGAGGTGTTTTGGCCTTTGGAAGCCTTGGTTTGGTTTTGATTTGGTTATTCCATTAGATCCCACATTCATGCTTGGAATATCGCGTGGGGGTGATTGTCTATAAGAGAGATTTGGTTCACCCCAATATATGGTTAGATGTTACATGGAAGTCCTTGGGTAGTTGTTATTGTCATATAAATAAGAGTTGTTCTTCTACCGTGATTCATGTCTACTTGTAGTGATTACATTGGTGATATTATGGCTAGGTTTCCATGTCTTATATGCTCGTTATTTTTTAGTTATATGTTGGTTATATGATATGTATTGTTGAGCCTCATAGTTGCTTCTTTTTGACACCCTTTTTCACCTATTCTATTCTTCTTTGACCATCATAATCACTCAATGGGAATCAAATCACAGGATTTATGGCATAGCAGGTATATAATTGTCGTGTATTTCATAAGTTGTTAGTGTTCTTTATTATTAGTCTAATATTTTCTTTAGCTACCAAATTGGGATGATTCTGTAACTAATGTCTGATTCTGCAGCCAAGTTCATGGTTTGATACATTCCAAGGTGCCAGGTGGAGAGAGAAATATATGGAAAGGTGGTTATCATTGAACTCAATGATTCCCTCCTACCTTCATGAACTAGATTGATTAAATAAGCTTCTTGTTACGTGGTCAAGGATAAAGTCAGCTCTGTCACCTATAACAAGCGAGCTAGGAACGAGATATACACCTCACGATTTTCTTTGTTAATAGAAAATCATGAGCGAATTTTGTTATGATATATTTCCATAGTTAATTTTAGCATTCTGTTAGCAAGGATAAGCATAGAGCTCTGAACATTTAATAATATGGGCTTTATACAAGACCTCACATCAGACACAAACACGATTACTTTTTATGTGATAATGAAGACTTAAAAATCTGTTTTTAATATGCAGTTTATGAAGAACCTTTTCATTTCCATGCGTTGTTAATTGTTCGATTGATAGCGTGACTACCTTCTTCTCATGGAGGGATCCCTCTAGCAGTAAGGATTCTTGTTCATTTTCAATAGATAGAATTCCTGTATAATTTCATAAGCTTTCTGTTATGCTCAGTTGAGTAGATGTGTTTTTAATTTCTTTCAAATTAAAATTATGATTTATTGACAAATTATGATTGTTTATAGACGTACATGAATTAAGCTTAACAACATTGATAGTAACGATATGATTTATACTTAGACAATACTTTATTATCCTTATAGAATAGAGGATTTATTTGCAGAATTAGATGTTTCATTTCAAAAATAAGTGATATATAATTCAAGCAAGTGTGGATATAGTTAAGCAAAGATTTATTTCATTATGGTTTCAAACAATTATGAATGATATTATTATAGATGTCTCATGAGATTAATAATAGTCTTTTCCTTTTAATTTGAGCGTGTATATAAATAGTATGAAGAGTGAAATTAATTTTCAGTTACAATAAGTGCAGGATTGATTTACTTATATGCAGAGTTGTGATATTTTCTTTTGAAGCAAAGTGTGAAATTTTCCATAAGTAGTCTTTGGTAAAAGAGTGTGATCATTTCATTTTCTAGGAATAATTTCTTTTCTCATTTCGATCTCAATCACTTAATTTAGAATTTATATTTCGATAACTCAACTTAAAATAACCAAAGACTTCTAGTATATACAGTACAATTACACTTCATCAACTTGCTAGCCCTGAACGATAATTTATGCAAGTAGTTTGAGGTTAATTAAATTACCAAACATTTTGGCGCCATTGTTGGGGAAGTGTAAATAGGAGTCTTTTCTCTTTATTTTAAAAAAAAGCAAAAATGATATGCATAGGAAAACAGATTCTAGAAATAGATTTATAGGTAGAGTTAAAAGTTTAATTCCAACATCATCACTCACCCCACCATTACCTCGTAGTACCACACCAACCACTCAAACTCATATTCCATATTTTGTAGGAAAACATAAACTTCTTGATGTACTTAGATCCAAAATCCAACCTAGAGATTCACCAACCTCATCAACTGAAGCAGTAATAGAAGAACAAGATCCTACATCCCCAACAAAAGGAGTAGTTTTCCTATCTTCAACTAGAGAAAGACTTCTATGAAAAGAGCTAGAGATCCCATTTTTTGTAGTTATTTGACCCAAGTTTTGTATGTTTTTGGAAAAAATGTAAAGTCTCTGTGATATGTCGATGTAGAGAGTGCAGATAGATAGTTGTCAAAGGGGTATTAGCCTCTTATTGGATAGAAACATAGTTACTGATCAAATGGAAAGTATTACGTCAAAACAGGTACTCGAGCCCAAAAATCCCAAAAAAGCATGAAAAAACCCTTGAAATTGAAAAGTGTTGATGCCAGAATAACGTTTTTATTTTTAGAGTAAATTTTCAATATTTTTAAAAAAGTAACTATAAAAAACAATAAAATCCATTTTGTTTGGTGCAAAAAACACCTTGAAATTGAAAAGTGTTTATGTCGGAATAACTCTTTTTTTTTCAAGGTACATTTTCAACATTTTTTACTAATGACGTTGAAAGCAAAATATTGTGACTCTAAAAAACTTTGAGTTTCCAACAACTTTCAAGCATGACATTAATGACAAAATATCACGTCTTTGAAATCCCTTAAAATTCCAAAAAAATTTTAGGATGACATTAAATTTAAAATATCACTTATTCGAAAAACCTTAAAATTCCAACAATTTTCAAGCATGGTGCTATGAAAAAATATTTATAATTCTTTTCAACCATAACATTAAAGATAAACTATCGCGACTTTGAAAAACATTAAAATATTGACAATTTTTCAACCATGAAATTAAAACCAAATATTGACTGCAAAACAATCTTAAATTTTCAAAATATTTCAAGCATGACATTATGGAAAAGTTTTATGACTAAAAAAACTTAAAATAGGAACACCTGAATGAAAGAGTTATTATAGCAAGAGTAATTTTTTTTAAATGCTAAATGTGTAGCGATTTTGAAAACTTAGGCTAAGACAACTTGATATATTGCGAAAAAAAATAAAAATCAACTATCAAGTTGAGACGCAGTATAGGTGACCTCAACCCATTGTAATGAAAACTTAAAGGCCAACCATGAAATTAACACATTGTAGGGCAGACTCGATTCATTATAATGAAAAATTTAAAATCAGCTATCAAATTGCACATAATGGGATGGGGTTGCTAGACAAACATTTACAGATACCTCA
>APFE031435358.1:0-14500 GCA_000404065.3 Pinus taeda
GCTGCACAAGGAATAATATCAGGTTTAAATGAGGATGAAACGGATGTCAAGGAATGAAAGACAACTAAGTAATTTTCATTCATGCTAACAGAGGGAACGTAAATGAATATCATATAGGAGCAATTAAGAAATTCCTACAACAATATTCATATACGGAGGAAACTAGTGCAAATATGAGCCTGAGAGGAATTCATATTTATAGGCTAATTTAGCAAGAAAACATAGAGAAAAAGCAGGAATTGAGGGCAGAGCACAGCTAAGTGACATCTGAACTATTCTTTTTCCCTGCAAGTTTAGATCATGACACAGATACGATATAGCAAACATAGCAACAGTAGAAAGAGGTGAGGAAAACTTATTAGTCCATGAGGAAACACGAGAATTCTGCAATCTTGTTCTTCAACCATCAAATACACATTTAGACAGTCCAAACACATAAGTTCCAGCAAGCTCTATTCATTGAATTTCTTCGAGCGTACACAGCAAACCTCAAATGAGATTTAACGATCAAAACATCTCTCACCCTTTGAACAACTAACAGCGTTGTTTAAATAGGCAAAATATCTATTACAAGCAGATCTCAGATCGATCAGATGGAGTCACAGCTTCTACCCTAATCTGTACTGAAATAAATGCAAGAAAATATCTATCTAAGCGGCGCTGGAGGCAGCAGTATTAAAATGAAGTTAAGTATGGGTCATTTCTTGTGATGCGCTGGCTATTTGGCCATAACTCTGTAATAACTGCCCAGAAATCCTTTGTCAGTATTGTTTAGGCGGTTCCATAAAATAATCTTCGTCTGTTTGGATTGAGGCGGTGGCTGGTGCATTGAAACAGTAAGATATCAATGATGGTTGAATCATCACAGCTGAGTTCATTTACTGTCGAATTTCTCTGGGATTCAGCTGGAAGTTCATCATTCTCGGTCAAACGAGGAAAGACAGTCCCGTAGCTGAGAGATCGGATCAAGGGCCGGATGCGACCTTCGGGCCTCTGGTTCAGACCACGGTCCCGTGGGAAACTCTGTATATCACCCCTGCCGCCCGACTACTGCTCCACCCCATGAGATCCCTGGCACATTCCCTCGACATAAAGGGCATACTCTTTGTATTATCTTTGCAAAGCCCAGACCTGGTATCTGAAATGCCATCTCCGTTCTTCTGAGTCAGAGTCTCGGCCATTATTGAGTAAATTATCTTCTAAAGCATCATCATATAGTACTCTACTAAAATCAAGAAGCCACCTATCGTTTGTAGAACCAAGATCATCGATGTCATCTGCTGACAGAAGTATAGCTGGAGTCAAATTCCTCCTCCTAGAAGTTCCTCTGGTCAAAGCATCCCACAGTCTCCTCCGGATTCGTCGACTTGGCCACAAGTTCCAACTGTGAACAGCATGTAGATTTTTCTGCCTCACATTCCTTAGCTCTATTTCGCATTGATTCTCCATGTAAAAATAGCCGCCTTCCAATTTGAAGTTCTATTGAGCCAACAAGATTTATCTTAAACGCCTGATCATAAGGAGAAAGCATGCCGACTGTCATTCTGTACAGAATATTGACTTGAGACTTGACATAAAATACCAACTATTTTTCTTTTCCAGCACATCTCCAGATTTGGGCAGAAACAACACAGGATGGAAATTTCCATTCTCTCCAAATGCTCGTCAAGGAATAGCCAACATTTTTTTAATAGAGGAACAAATCCTTGCGTCCTTGTGCGATGCAAAATGAAGAGGCTATTAAGAATCTTCAGCACTGAAGTCGGGCTCTGATGGCTTTTGAAGTTTAAGTAGTGGTGTCATTGGTTCTGGTAACTTCATATTACGCAATCTTTGAACTCCACGAAGAGCATTAGTAGCAAAACGGGATACATAAATAGTTGCTCCAAGACTGGAAGAAGCAGCACCACTGTTTGCTGTCATAGCAGTCCGTAATTTTAGCTCCTCTCTACGGCGGAATTCATCATTTTTCCGTTTGCAATGCCAGCGCTGAAAGGAATATACATAAACGGCAACAGAAGCTGCAAACAAAAGAATCGACCCACCTTTATTAGGTTTGATAGATTTCAAACGGTGTCCCATATACCTACGAGCTCCAATTATCAATTTAGCAAAGTTCCCACCATGTGTCATTACAAAAACATCAGACTTCAAGCAGACAAGCAAATCAAGAGCAGCAAGGCTTGTAACATGTTTCCTGAAGGAATTGAGTTCCTCCTTTGTCATTAACTCTTCCTTGGTAACCAAATTTGGGAACATATTTCTTAGAGGAGCCATGCGATTCTGACCACCATAAACTTGCCCAGATGCAACATAAATCTGTGTCTCCTTAGGATACCCCATTGCCTTCAAGATAACTGCAACTTCACCTGGTTCAAGTGGACAGCGACCCTCTTTTCGTTTCTGCAATGCTAGTTGCCATAAGTGGGAGCCATTTTTATAACGGCGAGGCCACTCCTTTTGTTTGTAAGCAGCCATCAAGCCAAGTTTGGCCTGGTAATGCATCTTCACGAGACGACTCAAGGCATATCGCCCTAACAAGCCTCCAGCAAAATTAAGTATATCCACTACATTTTCCATTAGTATAAATCGTGGTCTTAGATAATCAACAACATCCATAAAAACAACAATTTGGTGGTTCCAAAGATCGTCTAGAGGAGCATTGACATTGCGAAACCGATTGAAACCACTGGCACCTTGACAAGGTGGGCCGCCACAAATAACATCAACATCGCCAGGTAGCGGTAGAATTCTCCTTCTTCTTCCAAGATTCACAAAATCCTTTAGCAGTTCCTCACAACCCGTTACACTATCATATGGCTCCCATGTATCTTCCTCTTCTACATATCCTCTCCAGTGCACCTTGAATTGAAGGCCACTTTTTCCAGAATCATCTGTACCCCAACGAATGCCGACAAGTTCTTCCACCTCATTTTCTTCATCATCTAACTCAGAATCACTCTGACTATCAGCATTGCTGGAGTTATCATGTAATTGTTGTTCAGTGGCAGTTGATGCTACATAATCCCCGGAATTGACATACTTCTTGCATAGTTTTTCCCATTCTTTCAGCAACAACAGAAAATTTTCAGCTGATTCATTTCGGACCTCTGTTTCTGGGTGATTGTATCTCAAGCTGTTGCATGCAGGCTGATCCAGGTCCACTGCCCATCTCTTCTCTTGATAGGCACATGAAATGTTGAAATTCTGTCTGACTGGGCCTACTGTATGGCATCTCTTCCCTCTTTTCAGAATTCTTTTACTGCAGGAAGGTCTGAAATTGCATCTCCAAGAACGACTGCTTTATGAAGCTTTGGCCGATTTATTTACCTTTAAGCAGGGACCATTGCCTGCCCCTGCAAGCTTGCCATAGTATTTCCGCTCTCTTTTGAAAGCCTTATAATTTGGCTCACAAGAATGGTTTATGCAGCTCTGTGCAGAAACATGAAAAATGTCATTTGTTTCATCTGCATGCTATTTTAAAATTGCGTAGCTCATCTTTGCTTTTACCAAGAGAACCCTCCCCGGTGCAAAGTAATGAATGGAATGTTTCCCAAGCATGCTCAGCACAAGAAGTGCTGCAATAATATTCCTCAGAACATCCACCAATACAATTTATGACAGTAGGCAATGGAAATCTCTCTGAATATGGCAATTTGAGCACCCCATTAAGAAGAGACTCAATAACTTCTTCAGGAATACGTGTTCTAGTCTTTGAGTGCCTATCAGAACAAGAATCTTCTGTTGTTTTAAAGCATTCCCACATTCTTGTGAATTCACACCCACTGAGCTGCTTGGAACAACTCCTGTAGCCTCTTGAGAAGATTTGATCTTAGTTTCTTTGAAATTACTAGGATCAATTACCAACAATTCATTTTTTCTATCATAATGTGTCATGTCTGAAACATGTAAACCCTCATGATCATGAACACTACAATCCTTTTCTGGTTTTCTTTCAGAGCTCACACTTAGAAGACCTGATGCGCTAGTATCTTCAACCAGATGCTCAAAGACAGACAGACATGACAAGTCTATTGGGCTATTGCCAGAAGTAATATCTGTCCTTTGCAGGAAAACTGAATCTTGTTTGCCTTCTGCAACACCCCAGTACTGTAGTATTTAGTTTTTAATGTCATCATAAAAAGGACCTGATAATTCTAATGTCTCCATGACTTTTGTCAAATCCCTTTTGTTGTAATACATGTATGTGGCGGTTGGATTTGATGCAGAGTCAGACACCAGTAGGTAGCCACAAATGCCAAAGAAGACACGCCCATATGGATCAATACCAAATATCTCAGCCCCATTCAATGACTTCGATGCTCTAGATCCCAGGGCATCAATTTTCTCTACAGCACACTCTGGACAATACCATTCCCCTTCAGGTAAATGAGCTTTGGAAACTCCAACACATCAAAAATGATATGCTGAAGGGAAACCATCACAACAAATCAAATTCCCATCCATTCCACATAGGCATCATTCATCACTATTGAAATCATCGACATCATCCATCCCAGGACTCATAAACTCAGTCTGTCCATTCTTAAAGCAACTGTGCTTGTTATGTGAGATTGAACTATCTGAATGAAAATTTGTCTTCTTGAGTGTAAAAGAAGTGGAAAAACTGCTGGAGCATAGAGTTTAAGAGGAAACACATGCACCCAAGGGAAGCACACTTGACATCCACAACTAAATTTGAATTATCAATACTAGCAGGCCTCTTTTGGCAAAGTAGAAATAGTAGACAAATGCTCATATGACTTTGGATGGTGCACAGTGGTGTCTTTGAGGCAATGTAAGAGGACATGCTTGAGAAATGTTTAAATAGTGCCTGGTCCATGGTCCTCAAGAATACATGCAATGACTTTTGTGCCTGAGGATTTTGTGCCCTCTTTGTCATAGTAGCAAATTTCAAATATGGAACATTGTTGTAAGCAAAGCATGACATATTTGGCTTGTACATATGTCGATCACGAAAGGTGAATGCCTGCTATGAGCAGGAGGCTAACACATCCATCCTGGGGTGAATGAGCAATAACAACTTGAAGATTGGGGATTTCCACAGGGGGGGCCTCCTTTTCTGAATCAGAGGAGGAGGTCAGATGGACACATTTCTGGGCGATGGCTATATCGGAGGAATGCGCTGAACCATCGGTGGAAGGGACCACTGAATGAGGGGCTTGATCAAATTCGGCATCGCTGCCTTCATCTTCAGAGCTAGAGGAATCAGAATCCACAACAAGCGGTGGAGAGCAAGGAGCCCAACATTTGGACTTGGGCTTGGAGAGGTTATGCTTATTCTTTTTTGCGGGAGAGATGGACAGGAGTTCTATAGATGCCCTCATTGGTGGCAATGGCGGCAACAGAAAGAATTATTTTCATAATCCAGTGTCTAGGTCTAGAAAAAGTCATTTATCTTGATATTGATTTGATCTAGAAGTCCTTTACTCAAATCTAACTATTCACATAATCTGGCATATGTGTAGAGACCTTTGTTTTCCCGCCAGTAATCTCCCATTAGGAAACTACCCAAGGTGTTGCCTATAGCTTTATAGACCTTAGTATGCCATAGGTGGGCAGGTAAGTTTGGAATCCTGATCCATATAGGTGTCCTGGTAATCACAGCAGTTGCTGGATCAAAATCTGGGAACCAAGGAGTCAAGAAGAGCCCTGCAGTTCCCATGAACCAAGTGCCTTCTTCTAAAGCCTTTTCATAATGCTTATTGTCATAAAATAGAACAATGAAGTATCCTTTTGAACATAAACTGATCCTACAATGATGAGTCCAATTTGCATGAATCCATGCATAGAGATCTTGAGATCATGGCCAAAGTCCGTTGAATATGCAAATGATGCCTCTTTCTGCAAATTCTTGAAGTTGGATTGCAAGACCTTCATGGGTGATTTCAATAGAGGGAACTTCCTCTATCTTGTCAACCAAAAGAGGCTTAGGTTTAAGGGCTTTCGGGGGTTTGGGGTTCTCAGAGTGTACTGCATCTTTGTAAGAGAAAGGAGGAGTAGAGGATGACTGTCCTGCTACACCTCCTCTCAAACGGAGGGTTAACACCAAAGAGTTGTTTCTGGTAATGCTATAATAAGATAGGGGAAGAAGGTCTTCAAGTTGTTTACCTTGAAAGAGAATTCTTTGAAGGCCTGAAGGGATCCCAATCTGCCATTCTAGATCCAGTTTAAGATCCAGCACCAGATCTGAAGAACTGACCAATTGCAGGATGGTTCTGCCTGTAGGCTGAGAAATTTGGATCTGAAAGGAGTCAAAGAAGTGCCTAGACACAGTGCCAGGGCCTTTTGTGCTTCCGAGAGAAAATCTACCATGGCGATGGTAGGAAGGGGATTTCTCCTCTGCAAGCATATCTGGCAAGTTCGAGAAGAAGATCCGTTGGACCACCAGCAAAGGGAGAAAATGGTCGTTAAGATTGCTTGTGCCATCAAGCTCAAACAATTGGCGAACAACAAGGCCGACCTCTGCCTCTGTGATTTCTTGAATGTCGAAATCTGGTGTCGCCGCCTTGTTGAATTCCACTCCACCATCGTTGCAGTCGATATACACAACACCATCGGAAGAGGTGTGCAACCTTCCCATCAATGGGTAGAAGTGTACAAGCGCTTCTGAGAGGCTTTTCTTTTGAAGATCCACCATGCAAATGAAGTACTGGTTGGCGAAGGGCATGTGGTATAATAGACCTTTCTGAATGTAATCGCAGTAGAGCATCTACAAATCAGACGGGCAGAGCTTGCATTGTTGGGGCTACGAGGGACTAACTGGGATTGCCATTGATTTTCGGCTGAGGTGGACCACTCGATTGCTGCAGGGGATTAGGGCTTCTGAAGACACGGTGAAAAACCCTACATCGTTAGCTGTGTTGCCAAAGAAAATTGTTGTTTAACTTCAAAGGCCTCCCTATTTATTATTCATTAACTGATTCCTTGAGATGATAACAAATCATTTATTTATTTATTATTTCTAGATAAAATTTTAAATGCTTTTTCCCTCCTAAACAAATATAATAAAATATTCCAAGTGGTTATTCCAAGAATGAGATCAATAATATTTTATTATTTTTCATTATTAGAGGATAACTCGATATTTTATTATAAATAGAAGGGTTTTCCATTCATTATTCACTCTTGATTATTTTCAATGCTACACCCACTATTGTAACTTTGATTATTTTCATTGTCACACACCATATTTTTGTTGGGTTGATGCATTATAGAGGAGAGAGAATCTACACAAGCTAAAGGTGTTTAAGGATATCCAACAACCCATCCCATAGAAGGGGATTGGTAACATTTATCTGTTCTCTTCATAGGTGTTATAATAAAATTATTCTTTACATATCTCGTTTCCATTGGATGATTGGAGTTATTACTCTTTCTTTTTGCTATTTAACTATGATTGTGGCATAGATTTGGACTTTGGTAAGTTTTGTTTCTATCAATTACTGCAGATCTATAATGTTTAGCAGTCGTTTATATTGTTGAGATTGTTTGTCATCCACAATATTAAGTGGGTTATTTTCGTACATCATTGAGAAGAAAACACTACAACAAAATTGACGACTCTCCCAGGGAATAATTCCTATTTAGAAACCTCGGTCTCCAATACAAAATTGGTGACTCCACTCACTTTTATACATCAGATCCAAAATCCTAGGTGACCTTCGGTTTTCAACTTAGGGTTTCTTGTTTTCTTAATTCTATTAATGTTTCCTAGTTTTTTAACCCTACATCTAATGAATTTTTTACTTCTGCCAGCTTTCTGGTCATTTCCATAGGTCACGAGAACTAGTCATGAAAAAGGCATCCCTTTTTTTTCGAGATTTACCAACTGACAACCATGGAGCAGAAATCACACTTTTTGGCCAAAAGTGCGTTTTGGAGGCTAAAACGCACTAAACAACCCAAAAAGTGTGATCTGTATAGAGAAACAGGTTAGTACCTGTGATTTCTTGGTTTTAGGGTTTCTTTTCATATCTGTTTCTGGATTTTGTAGAGCTATCTGCTGAGTTGTGATGAGCCTGGGTATTGCAACAAGAATGCTGCAACTTCCAGGGCTACCAGCTTTACTTATCAACCTGGGGTTTGTACAAACTTGGAGGTGACAGTGCTATATTCACAAGTAAAAGTGAAGGTCTTTCTTGTTGTCACTGCTCATCTGGAAAGAAACGCCAGGGGTTCCAAGCCAGGTTTCTATAGGGTCAAAATAAGCTTAATTCTTTGATGGAAGAAGAGAAAATATATTCTAAGAGAGAGCTACTCTACTACAGTAATGAAGAAAACAACATGTAATGCTAAACCACACCATAACCTAACTAACCATCTAAACAACTATGCTAAACAGAATTGCTAAATCAACACTAGCTTTATGTTGCTATCTAAGTTGGAAAGGTAAAGAGCATTAAATTATACTAAGGTTAAGCAAAGGAACTAAACTAAATCTGTTTGCAAGAGGAAGACTAGTTAGAGATCGAAATTGGTGAAAGAAGGATGTAAGGATGCAGTAATGCATAGGGATCGTTGGGTCGATCAACGAACATAATATGGACGACAGAGATCTTATCACAGGGGCTTAAGTGAATAGATGGATGAACAGGGTTTACGAACAAGATGAATGATAGAGATCTTATCATGAGAGATTTAGTGAATAGCTAAATGAACAAGGTAACGAAGCAGATGAACAACGAATATCTTATCACGAGGAATTAAGTGAATGGATGAATGAACATGATTAATCGACAGATGAAGGACATAGATCACATCGCGAGAAGAAAATGTGCGGAAATGATGGAGCGAGTTTCAAATGTGGTAAGCAGTTTCTTGCATGCCTTGAAAGCAGTAAGTTGTATTTCTGAATTTCACATGATTAGCCTGACTGAGCGATACGTAGCATGAGAAAACCACTTTTCTTGTGTGCTCTCAGGTGGATAATGGTTGTGCAAGAATCCATGTGAGATTAAGCGATAGTCGTCAGATCAAGCTAGACAGATCGATGGTGGAGATTGCGACGCATAAAGTATTGAGGTGACACAATAGCCATTGGATCAAGATATAGATAACTGGTGGAGGTTAGAGCGCATAAAGTAAGTGGAAAACTTTGCACGTGATGGACATTGGGTAAACTAATGAATCAGATGGTGATTGGTCAGGTTTATTGTGCCGAAGGAGGTTTCAAATGAAAACGACATAAAAAACCAGTAAGGGTGAGGGTGGACTGAGAGTAATGGAAAAAGATGACAGTGAAGCGAAACAAGTAACTGCATCAAACAACAAACTCCAAAGCTCTTGTGAGAACTAGAAACTTGTGTTTTTAGGGTTGTTGAAGGGTCTCTTCCTCAAGTCATGTTCCCAGAGGTAGGAGGTGAGGCCGAGACACCTGCGGACAACCTTATTGTGATATTTTCCTCCTAGCTAACCCGCTAACTGAAAAAGGGAACAAATAGAAGTAAAGTAAAGCACAACCAATCTACTCTATGCTATTGAATAGTTAAACCATAAATCTATGCTATAATGTTGTAATGAAACTGCAACTACATAAAAAAATGAACATAACCAAGAAGCTACTTAAGCAAATGAACAGAACCAAGAAGTTATGCTATCATACATGTATAGTAAAGCGAAGCTTTGGCTGCTCAGGCTGGGCCCTAACCCAAGAGCTTCATCCCTCTGAGTTAACTCAGTGCTGGCTTGAAACAGAACTCATCTTTATTATAAAAACCATGAATTACATAACAAAATTGTCACAAGTCTTGGAGCTCAAAATAAAGTAGTGTTTTACAATAAAAATTTGAATGTTGTTGTGGTCCTAAGTCTCTCTACTTATACATGAAGTCTCCAATGAATTCCTTCCCATTAGGGATTCTTGGCTCCCCACTCAAGATGAACTGGTTTCTGTCACTTTCACTTGCTCGGTTGTCTTTTAGTCCTCATGATTTGGTTGCTTTCACTCCAAGCTGATGGAGGAATATTCGAATGGAGGGGTTTTAAATGAGGAGGATTTTCCTCCTATAATTCCTCTCCCTTGTCCCATTCTAGTTTTGATCAAGGTCTTTGCCGCAATTCCTTCTTTTATCCTTTATTCCTGCATTTTTCCTTGCTTTTATCCTTTATTCCTACATTACATAGACATTAGACTGCAAAGAAAATATCCAACTCTAACTCATCTCATAAACAAAATATAATCAAAAGTGTGCAATAAGTTGTGAGAATAGTTGGTTTGGCTAAGCTAGGAGGTGAATTAAGGCCAATTAAGGTCCATACAATTACCCAATGATGGGGCTCAACATCACCCCCTACTGAAAGTGTTTCTCATCCTCTGAGCAACTTAGTCAATGTCCATGTCCTTCATTGCTCTGGTAGCCTCTCTGACATCCCATGTTTCTATTGTGGTCTCTTCTTCTTGTTTATAGAAGCCTTCTTTCCTTTATACTTCCTCCCACTACCTATTTTCCTCTTCTTTCTTTCTCCCTTCTAGCATCCCTAGGAGTAGTGCTAGACTGAGTTTTAGGCCTACCCAATTGACCTTCAACCTTTGCATTGATTGCTTATACATAGGTGTCATGTTGAGTGCCTCTCTCAACCTTTGAGGGGAGTGATATTCTCTGATATTCAAAGATATGTGGCAGTTTTTTCCATCTCCTTTAGCAGGCATGTATATTATCATTTCTTAGTAGCCTAAACATATCCTCAAAATGTGAAATTTCTTGCTCTTGGGCAAGAAGATATCTAGGTGCCAGCTGAGGATCACTTGCAATTAGATTATGGGTGTTGATTAGGGCCATGGGATTTGATTGTTTAGCTCTGATGAAAGGAGGTTCATTTTTCTCTCTAGCCAATATTCTTTCATATCTACAACCCTTGGTTTATCATGGTTCATAGATAATGCCAAAGCCATTAATTGTAGATCACCTAGCTCTACATTATGATACCAAATATTCATGTCTATGAAGGCCGTGTTGTGCAAGTAAAACTCAACCATTTTGCCCCCATCCTCTAGTGCACTTTGATCACAAAGGTCGATAAACTACCCGCAGTCTTGAAATGGCATGGTACCCCTTTCTAGTAGTTTTTTAATATAAAATTGTAGCCATTGTTCTTTGAGGTAAAGAGCATAGGATTTAGCTGGCATCCTACATTGGATGGCCTCCAAGGAGAGGTTGGACATACATGCTAGTTGGTTTTCCTCTTCCTACATATATCCTCTCAGGGGCCTCTAGAGACATCCTTGTTTCAATTCCTTCTTCCCCTCTGATAGAAGGACTAACATAATAGGTGAGGGTTTTGATGTCATCCTCTGCTGGTAAGTCTCTGAAGACTGACCATTTTATAGGGATCCTAAGGTTTTGGAGGGTATTCTCAATGAGGATTCTGACCAAACCATGGTGAGCCAGCTATTGGGAATTTCGTTCCTTTACTTTGTTGCTGGAGTCTATGAGTGATTGCATCAAGAAATAGGGTATGTTGAGTCTTTGGTGAACTGGTGTTTCTACCCCAAATTTTAGTTCTTCAAGCATCCTAAAATTGTAGCCATAAGCAACACTGTATTTACCCTCATCTGAGATATATTTGTTGATTTGGTAGCCTACCTCACTCCATGGGTATGGAAGACTATCCCTCGTTACTCCATTTTTATCCTCTGTGGGTTCTTCACCTTCTAAAAAGGATTTCCTTTTCTTTCCACTTGACTGTCTACTTTGTATTATTTTCTCCATGCAATTCCTAGGACAATTGTGGTGACCCTACTAATGATCTTTGGGGTGAGATATATATTTAGCCCTCTAACTATAACAGTGGCATGGATTCTACTGTGTGGAGTGGGGGAATGAGAAAAGTCTTGAGAAAATAGAGTTTCCTGTGTATGTAATACACTAGCTTTTTAGAGGACTTCTAGTTCATTTTCTTGTAAATGGGGATGTATTTTTAGATCCTACCTCTTTAGAATGGTGGTAGTGGACAATTCTCTTGATATTCCCTCTTGAACCCCTCTCTACCTATCCTGTAGACTACCTTTGTGTATCCTATAGACTGCTCTTGTAAACTGTTCTTTTAGGAATTCTCTTGCAGAACGATGGATCCTTACTTCCAGTGGGTGGCCAGAGTTATGAGAGCTACTTGAGTGAGGGAGTTTCAAGGAGGTGGAATGCATGAATGCATGCAAACGATGTGTTGTCTCCCTTTATACCACCTCATCATTCCCACTCCTTGTAATCAACTCCCACAGTTGTCAAATCAATAGTTAACCACTTCTTGTCCTACTCCTCCTCTATTCTTTGAGTTGAGTGATGTGTTAGAGGACACCCTGCTTTGTATGTGATGACTGAATGAAGGTGGCCAAGTTAACTAGCGACCCTTTCACATACAAACCAACTACCTCATAAGCTTTACAACTTTTGAACAAGTGATGCATATGATTGAGTGAGTGGGATACTTACCTATGGTCTCGATACCATGTTGCAGTTTGTTGAGGATCAGAGGCATTGCATTGTTCATTTGCTACATGGTCATTCTTCCTCCTCTTCTGTTGTTTGTTGATGATGTTTGTGACTATGGATATGATGTTGCTACTATTGTGTATCTCCTGGATTACCACTTGGCAATGTTTGGTATCTCCCTTATAATTTCTTGATCATGTTACTGGATGGTGTTGTGAGGATGTTGTAATGAATGGACATAGGGAGTAGGAGTGTGTGGGAGTGCAAGGATGATGGTAATGGATGAGGTGAGTGGTTAGATCATGTCTAGAATGAATTTTGGGGACCTAACCAACCTACCATTCATGGGATCCTGTAGAAAACACAATCTTCACCTTAAATTGAAGCAATGAAGTAAAAAAAAATGGAATTGATGGAGGGATGCATGGTAAGGAGTGGAGGATATGAATATATGTGAGGCAGGTTCCCTTTGGATGTTCTCTTTGCTCCTTGATTGTCTTTCTCATGCACTTGAAAATAACCATTATGTCTTTTTTTTTTTTTTTTTTTGTTATATTTTTTTTGAAAAACACCTCGGCTTCCTTAGAGAGGTTTTCACCCTAGATATCTGCCCTGGGCGTCTCAAGGAAGGTTTTCACCTAGGGCTCTTCTTACTCTTTTTCATTTTTTCTCATCCTTGGGCCACCTTACGAGGTTTTCAATGTAAATCTGGGACTCAAATGCCTCATGGATGTTTTCACCTGAATCCTTATTCTTTTTTTCTCTTTTTCAGTGCCCTGATGAGGGAGTAGCTGGAACTTGCTCCACCATCATCATTGTATTATTGATATTGTCAATGAACTCTTGTTTTGATAAAGGCCTCTTGTACATTTTCAATCAGTGTCCATTAACAAGCAATGGAATGGCTTCTTCATCTATATTTATGATTTTCACTAAACCATTATCTTCGCACCTTTCCACCACATAATGTCTGGGCCATCTTGTCCTTAGCTTGCCCTTGAAATCTTTATACCTAGAATCATATAACAATGCCCAGACTCCCTCTTGAAATTGCTTCTCCTTAATATGTTTGTCATGCCAGATCTTCCTCTGAAGCTGAAATATCTCTGTATGTAAGAGCTTCTGCATTTTCAATTCATCCAATCCATTCAAATGGAACAATCTTTCTTTCTGTGCATGACTGAGATCCAAATCTAGTTGGGTTTCCATCTTTAATGTGTTATATTCAAACTCAATGGACAGCAAAGCATTTTTCCCATAGACCAGCTCATAGGGTGTAAATCCAGTGGTGTTCTTCCATGTTGTATTATAGGTCTAGGTGGCCTCAACTATTCTCTATGCCCAATCCTTCCTATTACTGCTCACTACCTTGGTTAAGATGTTCTCCAATGCCCTGTTGGTCACCTCCACTTTCCCATTAGCTTGTGGATGATAAGGAGTGGAGGTCCTATGCTAGATTTTTTGATGGCTGAGAAGTTCTTCAATCATGTTGGAGGTAAACTTGTAGCCTTCATATGTGACTAGCTCTCTAGGGTACCCAAATTTGTAGAAAACATTCTCCCTTAGGATCTCAGCCACCTTCTCTTCTATTGCTTCCTTAATCGCCTTGGTTTTAATCCACTTAGTCAAATAATTAGTGCACACAATAATATACTGATTTTTCATTGAAGGATGGTTGATAGGCCCAATGAGGTCCATGCCCCACTTGTCAAATGGCTCAAAAGTCACTTGAGGTTGTAGGGGCATTTCATCTCTTGGAGTAGGCTTTCCCATCCTCTGACATCGATCACACCGACTAATGTACTTTTTCACATCCTAATGAAGAGTAGGCCAATAATAGCATGCTTGCAACACTTTGAATGTTATCATCTTTGTTGAAAAGTGACCTCCACAAGGCCCATCATGACAGGTCATAAGATGTCAAAAACTTCCTCTTCCCTTACACACCTTCTGAAGATTTGATCTGGGCCAAGTTTGAATAGATTTCCCCCAATCCAGGTGAAGGGGGTGATTTTCCTAACTATCTTTCTCTCTTCTTTGTAGGGCGT